>JBAJNP010003052.1:0-42425 GCA_036877545.1 Yasuhikotakia modesta | reverse complement strand
GTTAATTATACTTATTATTACCTTTGAGCTAAAGCTCATATTCCCTCGTTTCAGCGGAAGATAGTGTTTTAAACAACGCTTTCTAAACCGGCTGACACGCTACAATGGGATGCATGTGTTAACAGAAATAATGTCAAATCATGGAGCATCAGAACAGAAGAGTTCTCTGTCAAACAAGAGGTGTGATTGTATCGAAATTACTAACATATACACTTTGTAGGGCAGTTAAATGACGAACAGGAATGTGGCTGTACTGGAATATTACTCTTGGTAACTGTATGATATGAGCACTAATGTGCATGACAACATTTTTGTTTTGGGTGTGCATTACTCAGTAAGTCGGCATGCATGTGTAATTAGCAGTTCTTGCTGCTGTAGTAAACACTGCTTCATAT
The DNA here is from genome assembly GCA_036877545.1 of Yasuhikotakia modesta. Lineage (NCBI taxonomy): Eukaryota > Metazoa > Chordata > Actinopteri > Cypriniformes > Botiidae > Yasuhikotakia > Yasuhikotakia modesta. The sequence continues at coordinate 42,030 of JBAJNP010003052.1, read as the reverse complement.
GCATAAGCTAAATCAAACCAACCTAAATAGCATTATTTATGAAATATTTGAAAGCAGGGAATCTATACGAGAGCTGTACTGTGTGAATCACATGTCTGGCAGTTTACAGCCAAGCCTTTCCTTTTTCATTTGCATTTCTTAAGCACTGGACCTGAACTGATTTGCTTACTCATAAAAACACCCCAGCTCAAACATCCCTATAAGACTTTTTCCCCATCTGCTCTATATGACATATACACTTACAAAAATAGACATGAAAAATAATAATATACAGATAATATTTACATACATATAAAATATTTAATTTATTCTCAGAGTATGTTAACTACAACTCATCTAAAATACATTATAATCAATATTGTTTAAGTTAACCAATATGAAACTGGAACTTTACAAGAGTATAAGAGTATCAGATTTAAGAGTATTTTTGTATGCTTGACAGGCAATGCCTAAAATCATTCAAACCGATCCCAGACATATAGCATGCCTTGTAAACTAGTACAACCTGTTTAATGATTGAACATATGATTAAAACAGTATTTGTATAAGGGTTTGATGCTGACCACAACCCACCTCTTTCGCAGACATAGCTACAATATTTGCATAGCCTATGGTTTACTTTCAGTATCCTCCAGCCTTGTCTGAGCTCATATACTGAAGGGCTTTTAATCTGTTTGCTTATGTAACACAATTAGCAACCTCATAGCTTCAGGTTCTACAGTACCATCCTGCAAAGGATTATGGGTATGAGGGAAGCAAACTGAAACCACTACCGTCACAGCCTGCTGGATCAGCATTCACTGTTCTCATTTGAACATATAGGGTTGATTAGGGTCAGTGACGGCAGTTGTGTATTACAGACTGTGTGGAGGGCGTGTGTGAAAATGATATCAGCTCTCAAGGCACCCACATGTTAGTGTGTGTTTTTAATGTGATAACTCCTTAAAGCTTAGTCGCATCACAGCCTTCCATAATTTAAAGGACGCAAAATTCACACGTTTAAAAGTGGGACAACACACATACTAACCTAATTACATGCAACAGTGTCCTGAATTTCATTCACCATTCTTCCTATGCCATGTCAATAAGTCCTAATTTCCAGTGGCCTGTAATGATGTATATTAAATGCTATTGACTTGTATTGTAGTCGGTAAAGATGCAGTAAGTTTGCACATATTTCTATCCCCACTTGATTAAAGGCTTATTCTCTTCGGTTTAAAACGATTATACACAAGTGACATTCTTACATATTCTATAAGCCCTCTTTGCTTATAGGAACAGTACAGTGACTAGCATCCAACAACCTGTGCCTGCTTAGCTTCGCTTGCAAGTTCATTACTGTTTGTGTTATTGTTTATATAAACCCTAAAATCCTGCACTCAGCCCCCAAAAAGTCTCTCATAAAGTGTCATAACATGGTAAGTGCATGAGGACAGATGATAATTTGGATAAAAAATTTTTAATTCTGCCTCAAAATGGAGCACCTACCCACTTCTTTCACACAGTCCTCCTCAGAGAGAGTTTTAATAGTGTCTATAATGTGAAACAGTAAACTGTGTGGTAGGCGGTAGGTGAGAGTTACATACTGAGCATCAACACGTTTGTCACAGTCATGAGTTCTTGCTACACCATCTGCTATACAGTTTGGGATGGAGGCTGGTCCTTTAATAATGGCCAGTCTGTGTTGGTGTGCATGCCCAGCTAACAGGAAACATTGAGAAAATGTTTATAGAATGTTCTGAAAAGTTAAAAACATTCTTGCAGTAATGTTAGAAAAACATTCTAATATTATACATAATATATAGCAAAAAATATAATTCATAAGTAGTTAGTGAATCTTTCTATATAACATTAAAAACATTCTAAACTAAAACAATTTATCAAATGTTTCAATGTTAAAAACAATGTTTTAATGCTGTTTAATGCTAGTTTTTACAACATTAATCCATGACTAGGTGTCTGATTGTATAACCACGCATGTTCAGGTGATGAACACACACAACAAATGCTTTGTAAATAATACCAATACATTTCAGATGGAAATGCAATGTGCACAGTTTACACTTTTTTTTCAGTTTGCACAGGTCACCTGCAAAGGGGGTTTGCCACTAAGGGTGATGCTAATGCTTTGTTCCACAAAGATCGATCCATTGGATAATCATGTGACAGGGTTTCATTTAGCTAAATTTATATATAAATTAATATATATATTTGAAACACATTTCATCATACACAACACATCAGATCCCTCAACAAATTGCCACCCCCACAAAAAAAAAAAGTTTAGAAACATAAAACCTGTTCAGAAATAAACTGTCAGATAGCAGCTTTGCACATTTTACATTTCTAAAAAACGCAACAGCAAAACAGCTGGAATCAATGACAAGGCAATATTTTAACAGACATGCAATAACGCTTTGCTAATTCATATAAAAGATTTAAAATGACAATTATGGCAAGTAGCAATTATGTCAAAGGCCTTTAATATTTATTGGCCATAGTCTTCTTTGGCTATACTACTGGGCATGAAGAGATTTCTACAGCAGGAATAATTAATGTACATTATTGTATAATAAACATGATACAAATCAATAACATTGCATTTACTTAAGTATTCCCAAATATATCTTTCTATGATGGTGGTGACTAAAACCATTGTAAGCATCCAACTTTCTGTAGCCTGGCTGCTAGACTGTTGGAAGTGCCAACATGTAAATGACATTGGGCTAGAATTTCCAGTCTTCCCCCGGCATAGAGAAAAGCAAACATTTGACAAACGGTTCATGGTTTGCCAGGTTTGTGGATTGCAGTACAGTGGACAGTGATTCATAATGAGTGTAAATCTAGCCAATAGCCATTATATAAGTTTCACAACATTTCACATTAATGCCACACAGTATCTTATAACAATTGAAAAACATCCTGTTCTTACTTTGGCTTTACTGTGACCTTTTTGACTTGGGTATATAAGTCAAATCTTACATACATCTGCTAATGGTTTGTAGATTAAAAATGAATAAATAAATCTTGCACTTTCCAGCAGTGTGTTACAAGCTACAAGTCATGCAGTCTGCTAACTATGGTAGTGTGTCGACTTGGTTCTCTGTGGTCAATTTAATATTACATGTAAAAACAAACTTGCACAGCAGCTTTTTTTCAATTTTTACACCAGCGCAAGAATGATCTAAACTATATAAGTGATCAAGCAAAAGGCCCAGATTCACTGTTGCACTCCAACACAGGAAGACACACAACAGTGTTTCAAGACTCAAACAAACAAACATGCCATGCCTTTGAGACCAGAGCTGCAGTTTTCTGTTACTGTGTCGGTCACCACATGAAGAAACTGCTTTTTTTGTTTTTACGTGGTATGAAGGAAACTTATGGATGTGTTTTGCAAACAAGATAATTATTAAAATAAGAGAAAACAACTAAATAATTATTACAATTATTTAAAAAAATAACAAAATAATTATTAAAATAAGAGAAAACAACTAAAGGGTAATTTTCTTTCTTTAAGGCCTTTTGGCAAAAACTCAATAGAGCCAAGCATTAAATTACACCATTAAGATTGTTGAGGGCATAGGTGGGGTACATAGGTGGGGTCAACAGGAACATCAAAACAAAATGATAAACAAGTTGCATGTGTATCTAGATACTAAAAAGAATAAACTACAGTATTGAATAAATTATGCGAGATGTTGCTCTGATGATCTTAAAAACTTCTAAAAGGTCATCAAATCTTATTGAGAGCTTCTCAAAGATTTGGATTTATTCAAGTCCACTATATCTACTCATGGCGCATGTGCGCACACACACACACACACACACACACACACAGCTTCCATCAGCAGTCCAGCAGTGCCAAAGATGCATCTGGCAAGCTGCCAGACTCCAACCACCATAATTGTATTTATTAGTTTAAACCAAAGGGCTGAGCTGAGATACAAAGGCTGAGCCATGAACATGTGTGCGTTACAACAGGAAAAACTGTCTTTGGCAATGACAAGCAACTGCACTTCTTCCACATACACACAAAAAACATTTTATTTCAAAGTTACAGCGGGAATCGTTTTTAAGCCAATGTGTATTTAAGCCAATTAACCTTAAATTTACCTTTATTGTTTATATTAAACACTATATTATATTACTTATAACAGTAGCCTAAAACATGCCAATACAGCTGTTGCACACTTAAACAACCAATAGTTCACACAGCCTAGATGACATCAGCCAAAAAGGAAGTTTCAGAGGTGGAGCAAGTTATTACATAAAAACATAGTGAAGAAAAGTTTGTGAAGGCACAATGTTGGAATAAAGTGTCCTGATAAATAATTTACAACAAAGTAAAAGTGTGTTTAAAAAGTAAATCATGAGGTAAATTCTGAGTGCAAATTAGTGACTTTTCATACAACAAATGCTTGTTTGTAGTCATGGATGGACAGCAGGAAGTGAAAAGCAGAATAGAGAGGACAGCCTGTACTGCACTGCTTTCAGACAATTACAAGACAAAATATTTATAGAAAAATCACAATATATGTTGAATGTGATACTTACAAAGAATATGAAGCAAAGATTTCACTAAATTGAAATACTTGTCTGCCATCAATGCAGTAGATGTAAGTAACTACTTTGCTGCTTTGCTACATATATATTTGTTCAGTTTAGTGGTCACGTACACAATCATAAACAATTTGTGATGTGGTAAAATTTTATGTATGGCTGTAACTCAGAGTTTGTGGTAAGAATATTAAATTAAAAATATTAGTAAATGAAAATAAATTTAACATTAATAACACATAATAGTAATAGTTTATCTAATAGTAATAATAATATAATACGTAAATCTGGGATTTACAGTAAACATGCCAAAATAAGAATAAGAAAATACGAAATATACCTATATGTCAGTATAAAGTATAAAAAATAGTTCAACATGATGGATGTAGAAAAAAGGGGCAAAAATGACATTGTAAAGTATATAGTATTGAAAGTATATAAAGTGCAATGTGCATTGCATTAATGCAATACTGCTGACTTGCAGCAGCTGAGGGATGAACGTGATCCAATATTACAGGTGTATATTATGTTTTATTGTCATGATTCATGACACAGATTGCCAGAAGTTCAGCTGATGTTTCCCTGACCGCAACAAAAAGAAGAGTTTATTGTCAGGACTCTTTAGGTGTAAATACCCAAACAAAAAGAAAAAAAAACAACTACCTCTACCTACAAAGTATGGAAACACAGCAAATGCAAGCTTAACAAAGTGGTCTTACTGCCATTATATGACTGGACTGTCTGCTATAAAAACAGATTTTCAAACCCCTTTTCTTTTAGCATTTTAAGTGAATTTTTGGCATTTTTCCCCCTTATGAAAAATTATTTTTGGTACACAGCAAAAGCCCCTTGTAGCTTCTTGATTTGATAAACAATACAAAACATAGGCAATTTGAGTTTGTAAAAGTGCTTCCTACGTAGAAAATCACTACCTGTCCTCCATCTGCATTTTGCACCACAGCAAAGCAGTGAGGTGATGTCATGTGCAAACAAGCTATAGCTCAAGATGAGGCTGTTGCACTTGCATATGTTTAAGCAAGAATCCAAAATCAGTGGAACATTTGATTCCAGACAATGCAACATGGTGCACATCTCAAACAGATTCAAACATAACCTAAAATATGAACTGTAGTTACACTAAACTTGGAAAAATGCCAGACAAAACATGCTTAGTTGTAACTATTGTACAGCAATGACAACTGTACACCTTAACAACTGAAGTCCCCTTACTTACAAATGTTTTATAGCTATGGCCATATTGATATCCCTTAATGCAACATTGTAAGACCATCTATAACTTTTCTGCACTTATACCGCTAGTTAAACACTTCAATCTAATTGGTCAGAAAAAATTACAGCATGTTGATGTCTGCTTCTAACTAGTTACACCACTGCCAACTAAGGTGTGCATTCATTTTCAATAATTCAAGGGTCCATTACTGGTCAGCACAGAAGTGCCCTCCCTTTAAAGAGATAACAACCTGTCTACCAGGACAGAGATCAAATCAGGCTCAAAAGTACATCTCTCATAACAAATAATGAAACTGGAACTGCACGCATTGGGTCAGATTAAACAAGCAAAGGAGTTACACACAGAACAGAGCACAGAGAGAACTCTTATTGTATGTCTAATTTAAATGTACATTTTTATGGCACCTTATGTTCTCAAAATGCATATTGGCAAATGTCTGCCCTCAAAATTAAAATGCTGCATTTATAAGTTTATAAGAATGTTGTGTTAACAAATAGCCTGTATTAGGTACAGTATGTGAAGTATTTTTGGATTGCAGATAGGTGTTGTATTACTTTGGTTCTTCAAGATGGTTCTTCAAGATGGCGCAGCCAGATGCCATTCTGCTACAACTTAAACTCAGGAGGCCATGTGGTTCCTTACTCAATTCTTTTAAATAAAGTCTTTTCAGTAGCCTTTTCAGGGCATCTTCTCAAGTTGTTTGTGAACTTAGTCCAGTTCAAGTGTGTGTGATCCCTTTAGTAAATATGCAGAGGTATTACAAGCAGTCTATGTTTGTCTGAAACAGTGGGTAAGTTTTAAAACCAGTCCTGGTAACATATCCACCTTCTGCCTAAATAAACATACTTAAGTATTGGGGGCATTGGCTTTATATATTGAAAGCCTCTGCCTTCCTATGTGGGACAATACAATAGCCATATGCAAAAGAGGCTACACAATGAAGATACACAATGTCTACACAATGTCTCTGTCACATATGTATGTGTTATAATAATAGTTACAATGTGATATTAGTTTGTAAACTCATTAGTGTACTAGTGTAACATCTAGTAACTTACTAGTAACATCAGCATAGTAAAGAATGGCTTGGTTTTCTTTTTAAGACAAAACACTTTGTCTTGAAAAGAAGTTTACTCTCTTAAAATAGTAATTGAAGTTGCACAGTTCTGTATATTTCATGCATACTGTTTTTCATTGATTGTAATATTATACACGTTTTAAACTTTGTGTCGTAATTAAATTATACATTGCCTTACCTTAAGATGGAAAGGATGAATCTCATTTAGAGAGTGTCTTCTGAGTTTCTTAGTGAGGGTCTTCAACATTCTGCCTCTCTTTGACCGTTCTCTTCTTTGTTTAAGGCCACTTCTTTAGAGTACACATTCATACATGACACATAAACTCTGGATTGTTTATCACTTTCTAGGAACAGTCAATAAGTGTATCCAGAGACGTCCGGCTCCATGCTAACAAACTCATACTGAAACACAAATAAACAAAGATCAAGAGTTACCAGTGCCAAAACAAAAGATCTCCGAGCGAGTGTTCAAGTCTGTTTTAGTTCATTCAATACAGTATCTATTCAGCCACTTGATCGATTCATCCATTACTTTTGGATGTAAACATATAAACATATAAACATATAAAATATAACTAATTAAGTCCAGTATTGTGTGGAACTGGTCACCGACAATGTCATTATTGATCAAACAGGCGGTAGTTAAAACCCATGTTGTTAAAATCTATGTTAATCTTACTGCAAACGGCCAACGAACGATGAAGTTGAATTGCGTATAATAAAAAAGTCGCTACAGAATCCCAACAACACTCACACACTCACACATACGTATGCGCACTACATACTACTCTTTCTAGCTCACGCTCAACGCTCGCTCCCATTGGCTGCTCTACCGATGATGTCATTGCGTTGTAAAAGTGGGAGGAGTGTAACGTCTTAAAGTGGTAAGATGACGAGGTTACAGGGCCAGGGAGCATTTGTTATGCTTTCGTGAAGCTTTGTATTCTCAGTGAAGCACTGCAGTCTGCTGGCTCATTATTATTTTTCTCTCTACAATATTGTGGGAGGATTTAATGTTGTGTTATTTGTGTTTAGGATTTTAAGAATTGCGCTTCTTCAGTCCATACAGACAGCTAGAAATATGTAGGCCAATTTCTATGCGAAGGGAGGAAGGGTCTGACCATGCTAATATACAACAAGGCAATAACACCACCAATGTGTTTCTAACGATCATTTTTTTCTATTTTTATCCATTTTTATGTTTTTTTTTGTATAAAAAGCTGCAATGATGCACACTTGTGAATAGTGCTATAAAATAAGTTTAAATTGAATTGAATATAAGCAGCTGACTGAATGATATGAAAAGCTCACAAACATGTAGTTTTACATACTGTAGGCGGATGTTTAAGGACTGTTATATTAAAGATGTGTAGTTTTGCACTTTTACATTTCATTACAGTATCTGGATCTGCTCTAACCACAAGTAATTAAGCAAATTAGTATGAGAGGCCATGACTATATTCACAGTATAGATGCTTCCAATAGCATAATTTTTAATCAAACCAATACTAAGAAAAATAAAACACAGGTACAGTAAACAGGTGTTTTGTGTCACATCTTTTCCTTACTGTATATTTTAGTAAGGAAAATATGTGATGTGTGTGATATGTAAAGAAAGATGTGTATTGTCAATACAGATGGAAGACTGTATTGACAATCTGTATTCTGTATATGTACAATTTTGACAGTTTACTGTATTCTATTTTAATGACATACAATATTTTTATTCCATTTTTCAAGAAATTTGTCTTGATTTATCCTAATTCCTAACTCATAGTATCATAATTCAAATGATACACATGATTCATATCCTGATACATATGTTTCATGTAATTACTATAGTAATAACAGTTAATTATGTTTAATTACATCAAACCAATCCAAACCTTAATCCTAACACTAATGTATGTACATGCTGTCAATTAATTACTTAGTACTTAATTATCCTGTAAAATGTAACCCTTTTACATCATACATCTTTAATTAATTATGAATTATATTCATATATATGATTACTTAATATTCATTTTACGTATAATTGATCTTTAGTTAGATTAATTGCAGTTACATTTAGATGAAATAGTAGTATATCTAAAGCCAGGGTTATTGTAATCACACCACCAACACATACATTGTTTACAGTAATAACAGTATAAAACATGCTGAGCAGGTTCATGTTGCATCACTTTAAATAACAGTAATAATAGTTATAACAACTATGACACATTTGCATTTGTTGTTTAATAAACAGTAAATAAAAAATAAATTGTTTATGAGGAAGTATTACTCCTAGTATTTTGTCTCTTTCACTACACAAGCCTTTCACACAAACTGTTTCTGGTCCTGCTATTCTATCATGTTAAAGCCAGTTCAGCAAACAATAAAAATAGAGAGCTTTACTGAGATGGTGCCAAACTATTTATTTTTTGTATTTTTATTGTAGCTTCCCTATCAGTTTCGGTTTAAATTTACACAGAGTAAACTGAGCACTACGGATAACCACTAGAGGGCACCGTTTCTTTAAAAATAAAAGCATGGAAAGCTGTTTTTGTCATGTGGTGTCAGATTCTGCGAGTCTAACCCTAATAGTGCATGACGTGGTCCAAGCTTAATAAATTAGTTCTGATAAATATTGAAATGCTGTAATTGGCAATGTAACGTGTTATTGTGACCAGACTCAACGTCTTTGATAATTGATACTAGCACGTGTCATTATATATTGGAATCTGTCCATTAAATTGGCTTATTAAACTACTAATACAAAAATCACTACATTTTAATATAGGGGACACATTTAAAATTAACAGGGAATGTGACAAGAAAAAAAGTGATATCCCTTAAAACTTAAAGACAGGTTATAAAAAAATTGTTATTATGTAGTTTGCCAGCAGAGGGCGACATCTATCTATCTAGCAAGCTAGCTATCTCTCTGTCAGATGTCTGTCTGTCTGGTTTTAATTCATTCATTACCATGTTTACCTTTGTTTTAATGTCACGCAACCCCTTTGGTGAACTAGGAAAAAAGACACCCTTCCTCATTAGCAACTTGCACTACATTTGTGCAAATTATGTTCTTTTGCAATTATTAATTACTCTGGCTGTTTACAGGTTCAGCTGAAGTAAAATCCTTCAATATCCAGCATACCGAATAGCTTAATATGACATTTTTTTTAAATAATCTAGTTGTTAAACAGTTTCATCATCAACATTTTCCAATAACAAGGACCATTCTATAATTAATTTCACATTTGTTAAGAACACTTCACTTGCCTGCTTAGTCATCATGCCCAATAAATGGCAACTGCATCAAACAAATCTGTTGCATCTACGTCAGTGTTTTTCTTTGTGCTCCCTAGGTGCCAAACTGCACTAAATAAATTGATGACGTGGAACGTTGTGACCTTCACACCTTTGTTGCAGTACACAAACACTCTCAGCCTACTTGCCCTGAACGATTTTCAAGGTGCACACAGCCCACACCGCCCACTGCTCTCTGGACCGTTTCAGTCTGTCTCTTTCTCCCCTGTGGGCTCCCTCTCTCACCCACTGACCCACTGGCGGAAAGCGTGGGCACTGTCCGTCCAAGAGTCTCCATTTAGAATGCCAGATGGCTATTTTCTTCCTAAGCACTCTAAATATGGACATGCTTACATAAATCCACCACTGCTAAGACTGCTGGATATGGACAGGTCTTCAAAGGAAATATGGCTGTATCAAACAATAGAATATATTGGTGCTTCTTTTCAAACTAACACATCCTAACGTGTGAGTATAAAGCATAGATGACTCACTTTTAAAATAGTAGATTTGACCAGTCATTGTTTATGTGTGTATGTGATGTATGAACAAATCCTGTACCTGGATTTGAGACCTCTTGCCTCTCCCCAGAAAACAGGTACATTCTTAAAGTCAGCTAACACTCTCTAAAAATTATTAAAGGTATTAGAAACTTTAAATCTTGTTCTTCAATGCTTTGAACATTCCTAAAAAAAATTACAATTTTTAATGTCTGTGTTACTTCATGGAAAAAAATTTTCAACCTGAAATTGTTAGTTGGGTCATTAGTGTACTGATGTTAATTACACTGACAGACACATAATGATTTTTAATGAACACATAATCATTTAAATTTATAGAACAAATCACAATTTTCACGTGCAGATTTTGCAATGGTGTGATACACTGTTGTTGTCATTGTAAAGTTATGACATTGCTGGTGACAAAACATGACCTTAGTCCTGGAGAACATGTGGGTGTAGAACCATCCAATCAGCATACAGCTTGTTTGAAGGTTAAAAATAAAGCAGTGTCAGCTTCAGTGGTTAAAAGGACATGCGGATGTGATGTCTAAATCCATACCACATTACAAAATAGTTCTATTTATGTCTTATTTTGCAAAATGGAAAATGTTGCAATAATGGAGAAATAAATTTGAGCCCAACTGAATACCTTCAGCCTTTTAATAAAATAATTTTCTGCCTTTTGATGATCCAATTGTATTTGATACAGCAATTTAAAATGATATACAGAATTTTGTAAATATTTTTATAAAAAGTTGTGTTTGTAGCTCAGTTACTATCACACTAGCCATGCCATGATTCCAAGGAAGGTCAAGAAATGAAATAATAATAATAGTAACAAAAAACAACAACAGCAACAGGAGCAATAACTCAATAGGTAAAGGAATGTGAGTGGATCTCAGATTATTAGGCCAGATCATTTCAATGATGTTAACATAAATATGATATGAACATTACGTTAACAACATTTTTAAGAATGATGATTTAGCATGTTTTGGTATGCTATGAACCTACATGTCTTTTCAATGTTCTAATGGTGAGATATGGCTTATTCATTTAATTATATGGTGTACAGTAAATAGTTGCTAATTGTCTAGGGTATAGCCAGACACATACCAAATAGACAAAACTAATAGGCAGGTCTGTGTCAAAATAACAAATGCCCATGTCTTTATGATGTGCTGATGCGGAGATATAGCTAATTAATATTGGTTGCTAGGGTGCTCTAAATGGTTGCTAGGGCATGGCTGGACTTGGTTTCCATTGTAATAATTAATCTTTTTAGTCTGAGTTAAAAGTGGCCACCCACTTATCTCTACACTTATCGTTTGCTTCGCAAGAACCACTAAGGAAGTGCTTACACTGGCATTCTGAACTATTAACTAGGATTTCGAGTGCTGTTAACCCTCAAATCCTAGTTCGTTTGACCAGTGTGATCACTCTGAACATGCCTGAGCATATTTCATGCTGTGGCCCACATATTCAAGCAGTTTGATTGGGCTTGGCTGCAATTCACTTGTAGTCTGATCATGGAGCATGGAACAGCTGCACATCATAACAACGACACCTTTTATTACTACTTGAACATTTTTCAATTAATTTAATTACAGTATATTTAGATTCATAAAAGGTCTGGTTCTCACCTTGCTGATAAACAGAAGTTGTAGTTTGCGAGTAAAGTTTCAAATTTCCCCAAGTCTGCTGTCTCCTTAATAATCTTATATGTTTTGTATATGAAATGAAAATCACCATGCAGCATAAATAATAAATATGTTTGGCAGTTTATTATCAAACATGCTTTTTTAAAAACAAGAAAGTTACTTTAATGACAACGTTTTGTTAATGTCTCTGAACTTTAAGGGTGTAGTCCCATGTTATTAGGTTACTCACTTGTTATGCAATGTTGTGTGTTTACTAGGCCTCTAAGTTTATAGGGTGCTTGAGGTGGTTGCTTACTGACTCAAGTCATACCTATAATATCTATGATATTCTGATCACCAGACATAATTTAGGTTTCCTATGGGCTTTAAAGCCTTTTTATCATTCAGTACATAATATATTGGCCTGACTGCTTGGTTGGTTTCTCAGAATCCCTGACCCAAAAAACACTGGCAATACTGATTTTTACCTTAGTCCAGAATCTTATTTAAATTCTAATCTGTACTCCTGAAAGACAAAATATCATCAGTCTAAAGCAAAATGTATTATCTAGGTACTTAAATGTTCCATACCACCAATTGTTGTTAATGACAGAACATTAAATGACTAGCATTAAACAACTTTATTTGCATTATTTGTGAAATTCTTCAAGTGCTTATTTGAGGAAAGTGATGGTTTTGTAAGGTCAGATAAAGCTGTGTCTCTATGAGACTATGATCAGAAGTGTTCCAGTGACTAATCACCAGCTGAGTTAATAAAGGCATGGATGTGTTTGAAGTGCAACGTCCTGCGTAACCTTGGCATCAGTTGCTAGGTGATAGGTGGCATGGAGACAGAAGGTGTCATTTTCTACCTCAGAGCAAAATTTACCAAGTTGCTAAATATTCTATCATATTGTTTTAACAACTGGTTTATAAAACTATAATATAATATAATATTACATACTACTTCTGAAAAAGAAACACATGGACATAGCTATGAATAAAATTAGGAAGCTATGACTGAGGATTTTAACAACCTGTTACTTCTTGAAAAGAAAGCGGAGCTCACAATTCACTGGAACTGCAAACATTTTCGATATGCCATAATAATTTTCAAATGCTAGAGGTTGTACAGTAACTCAGTACTATGTATATGAAAGTACTCCTCTGACTCCCTGATTATTTCATTCATTCTTCTTTTCTCCCTGCATCCTCTTTCTCCTCATGGCAGATGTCAGCAGCCTACTCTCCCCTCTGTGGGAACCGGAGGCCGCCCACTCTCACTCCTGCTTGCGTCACGGAAACATGAGAGGCTTCCGAAAATGCAGGACAGATGGGAGAGGTGTCCATTGGTGAGAACTAAATCTGCACAGGCTGTGATTGAGGCATTTGACACTCCTGTACTAATGCATTAGTGAGTGGTAATGTGAGTTGTTCTAATGTAATGCGAATGACTAATGTAAGAAAAAAGAAATCCCTTTTTTGATAAGGTATGAGTTTAATCTTGCTCAAATCTTTATGTACTTTTATTCATATCTTTAAAAATTCATTTTTGTGGCCAACTTATCTAATATATAACACACCTAACACGTATGGGTTATTTTCCATCCTTCAGCTTGGGAAAATACACTTCTAAGCCTGTGCTTTTTACTATAACAACTTACATACAAATGATCACATTATTTTTTCCTTGCTGTAATATTCTAAAAATAATGCATTCTGAAAATGCTTTTGTTCTAATTTAAAAACCAGTTACATATGGAGTACTCAATGAGAGGGTACAACATCATCTGGTTCTCTGAATTGCCGTCGTCGTGGCAACCTGATGCACATCCGTATGACATCACAACCCACTCAGTAAAACTACCAGCCCTGATCACAGAATGTAATTTGAGAGTACACTCTTTATGAGCACCTGTTGTCAGATTCTCTGACCACTTCATAAAAAGAAATACATTATAATTAATAATAGCATATTAAATATATATATATGCACTATTATATGCTAATACAGCATTATTAGACCATAATATTTTTTAAAATACTTTATTTTATATCATAATATGATTTTTGGTTAATTTCTGTGTTGTAATTGTGGAATATTTGGCATTACAGAATGTCTCTATTCGCAGATCAAATTTGGCAGTACCTCCTTCTCTTGCATATACGTCTATTGCAGCATGTTGTGATGACGTGTCAGTGTCAGTAAGCAGGGCGGTTCTACCAAAAAATCTGGGAAGATGTGAATGCTTTTAGCAGTTGTGTATTTAGCAGTCTGAATGAATTGCTTTTGCCTCTGTCAGGTCTCTCCACAGAACCATCTAATGACGCAGGCTATTTCACAGACATCCTGCCAGCTGGTAGCAATGTGGCCCGTCCAACAATTAATTTCCTGAACCCTGTGACGGTCTTCCTTTTGGCAGTATCATTTCCCCTCTTCCACTTATTTCTCTTTCTAGAGAATCTGCCTCCCACATTATTCTATCCTGTATACGTGCTTCTGGTCAGCAAGCAGAATGTGTCAAAAAGACATTTTCTTACCCTTTAGGCTATGGCATATTTGTGTGGTTTTGTGCTCCTTGAATTTCAATTAAAAACCTCATTTGCATTTGGAAGACACTTTTATCTCAACAACTTACAGTGCATTCCAGGCATTCACGCATTTCCTGCAAATAAACATCAGCCATGCTGCTGACTGAGCTATGGAAAATTACTTTTGTTTATCATTTTGTTTCTGGTAATTCAGATGATGCCTCATCTTCCAAAACTACCATTCAGCCTAAATTAGGTATAAGGTAAAACATACAGTATAAAGGTTGTGGAGAATTTTTAATCTGGTCATTATTCTAGTCAGCTAGTCATAATTGTGCTGGAAGGAACGTGCCCAACCATTCTGCTATAGTAACTCGTCAAGGCAACTTAAATTGGTTTTGTCCCTCCAAGAAAATAACCATATCAGAATAACTCTGTACAGACAAAATGATTAAAAATACAAATCATTGTGTTTCAAACACTGTATTTGAGCTTTGAATAAATGTTTGCTACGACAACATGTTTTTATTGAGAGACATTCCCACCCAAGTCCACAATCTTCTCCCTATTTGGTTTTGTTCTCAAACAGGATTCTGGAAAAGCACAACCAAGGCTTGTCTCTTTACCAGCTAGTGCACCTGATCAAAAAACAACCGATTAAACTTTACGATATTTTGGCTAAACAAAGCTGCTGTAATAGCTGGCAGGCAGCTATTTTGCCTGCCAGATGGGTGTTGCTGTTTGAGGACCATTGCCCTGCAGAATTTAGCTCAAACAATGATAAGACTTACCTGACTGTAGCCTAGTAATCCTGATTAGCTGTTTCAGATGTGTTTGACTAGTGTTGGAGCTAAACACTGCGGGACAGTAGTGACAAAAAAAATTTAAGTGAATCTGAAACAAATTTTTTTTTCCAAAATATGATCTGCGGCTCCAGAACAGGGCTGAGAAGCAAACAGTCCTAGACAACATATATGGTCATATATATATATATAGCCCTAGACGACTATATATGGTCAATATAGTCAATAAACATCATAACATCTATTATTAAATTATTTTTATTATGCATATACATATACAAAAAATACATCTTTATAATTTACTGTTATTAGACCATGGGGTATATACTGATATCAATATAGACATAGATAGATATTAATTAAATAAAAATATAGATATTAATTAAAAATGTCTTGATTCCTGTCTTTATTATTATTGTTGTTGTTTTTATTAGCATTCGTATCATTATTATTTCCCCAATTATGCCTTCTACCTTTTATTTGCAACACACGGAATGTTGCATTAAAAAAGACATAGGCATTATACATTGAACAAAGTGTAACGGTTTTTAAAGCTTACCATACATGACCATACATGATTAACGTGCTCAGATGACGTACAACCGCACACGACCCCGGAAGTACTAAAGATTCTGCCGGAAACTGTGAATGACAAACGCTCAATGCGACATTTTGTAGCGGTTGTTGTAGCGTTTATATAGAAGAATCAGAATGTTTCTCACTTCTGTGAACCGTAAGTACACAAACAACAGTGCCTGCAATACCTCAGCATCAGAGCGTAAACGTGTTTACCATAGAACAGATGCATTAACTAGTCGTCGGTTTGATATATATGTGAGATCTAAAGGCTGATGTTTAAAAGGCAATGTTAAAATATTTTCTTTTTAGGTTTTAAATGTTACTTGGTGATTTTCAAGAGCGAAATGTTGTTCAAATTGGTTATTAGTTGCGGAGTGTTATTGCTATGCGGTAGTTATTTCTATGGCAAAACATTTCCATGACTTAGTAATATCTATTAACCCTTTCGTTTTATATTTTGTAGTCACATAATCACCGCAGTTTAATCCCCTCTGATATTATAATATTAAACACACACACCACACGCATAGTCATAATCATATAACTGCACGTGTAGTAAAAGCTTAGGATGGCACACTGCGAAGCAGTACTGGTATAGTTTGAAATGCCAGCTATGAATTTTATTTGATTTGTATTTTTTTTTCTTTCTAGTTGCCAAGAGCAAATCAAAGTAAGTACGACCACGTTTATCCACCTACATTTCTTATTGTGTAAATTTTATGTCATGTACATCTTACATAATATCTACACTGCTGAATGGGGCCCAACATCTTGTAACAAACACTTTTCATTTATTGTGTCGTTTAATGTAAACTAAGCCTTTAAATTGTGTTTCAGGACTTTGCTGGTTCAGATGGTGAGTGCAGCTGGCACAGGTTACTGTTTTAACACAAAGAGAGGCAGATTAAGAGAGAAGCTGGTATTGCGAAAGCATGACCCTATAGGTGAGATGAAGCATCATTTGTATTTGGTACTGAGATTTACAGTATTTTTAAAGTCAAAATTTCGAAGTGCATAAAGTTTACATTGTTGTATGCAATAACTATCTTATGGTTAGAAGTTGGTATAGATAAATGTAAATCTCTGACCAACATGCCCCTGCTTGTGTTTATACACACTTGTACTGAGAGAGAGAGAGAGAGATAAAAATCATGCAAAAAAATTCTAACATTGAGAGTGTCACCTTTCTCTAATATCACCTGCCACTGACAAATGGTGCTCTCATGTGCTTGATCAACAGAGGGTTTTAGAGGTTGTGTAGTTCTTGGTTTGAAAAGTTAAGGTAAATAAATTTTGTTGTTTCACATTTTATCTTTTTCATTATTGCTCTCCACAGTGAACCAACATGTTTTATTCTTCGAGAAGAAGAAGATCCGTTCTCTTTAAAAGCAGGAAAGCTTAATTTATACAGACATTGTGGAGAAGAACTATTGCACTGTTAAAGACATGAAACGGCTGCTGAAGTGGTGATCAGCATATGAAAGTGTCATGTTTAAAATCAACAACTGTGGACAACAGAATAAGACCAGAAAAGATTTATGCATCCTCTCAGGATAATGTTAACTGACTTCAAAATCAGTGCTTTCCTGTGTTTTTTATTATTGATGCTTTATTAAATCAATAATTAAATCTATTCAAACAACAAGCCTGCTGGTTGTACTTGATAAAAAAAAAAAGATATAATCTTAAAAAAGAAAAAACTCAAATGTTTTTTTCCTTGTTATAATCTGAGAAAAAAAACTTTATTATTGAAAAACATTCTGATTTTTAAATTAAAATTACTAGGACTGGCTGTTGTCAACCAGACACATGGTTAGTTTACTTTTTTTTAATTGAAGACAAAGGACCATGGCAAATAATGATAAAAAATTAATCAGAACAGTTCAGGTGGCAACTCCTTATGAAATGGAAAAGATATCTGAGTGCCGGCTTTTTGTACAGACACAGCTGCGACAAGGTTAGCTCTCCTGGCCATCTCCTCCAGTGCCATTGTGGGATAATGGGCCATGTAGAAAGCCAGAGCACCAATGAAGCTGTCACCTGCTCCCTGGGTGAACAGAAGAAATTAAAGAGACTTTAAGTTCATGAAAAATAAGTGCAGTTTGAAAAAATGCTTTGACAGTAGGGGGTGCCAACATGTCAATGGCAGTGAGCAGTTAAATGATGTAACTTTGTATGGAAATTTGGAAAACAAATGTGTTCGTAATGTACAAATCTTCAACAAATATTTACCAATTGCTCTTGATCATATTTGATGACACTGCTGTTGAGTCATATGTGCTTGTTTGGCTTTGTGCTGGACATGATGAGTAAGTCTTGAAAAGCTGATTTGGGCGTAGGTCACAAAGAGAGGTCAGAGAGAAACAACATGAATGCTTTACGCCTTCCTTGACCTCTGTCATTGCGTAATGTGGCCTAATGCCCAAAGTCTTTGTAAAGATTGTTTAGAGTGTTGCACATGCTGAGACACGCAGTGTGACAATATTAGGAATCCGTTAGGACTTTGTACTACTTTCTACAACTAGCATATTTCACTACAGAATGAAAAGGTAACAACCTTATATTTTGCATTGTTAAAATAAATCACGATTTAAGCTTGCCTAAGAAGTTTGGCATTACCAGAAATACTGCCAGTCCAATTTCATAGGTCACGTTGTTTCTGGAAGTATTTTTTTTTCCAGTTCTAAGACATGAACTAAACCTATAAGAATATCTGCTATATGTATTCTGGAACCTGACGTTGCGTTCTTTTGTAGTGCGTCAGTAATAATGACCACATAAGAAAAAAATAATTAGAAACAAACATTTTAACACATTACAGTAATTTAAGGAAACCTTCATGTCTATGAAATTGATAAGGATACTGGCATGTTTCACCATGCCTGCAGGGGGTAGACTAAGGTTTGGGGGGGGGGTGAGGGTAGGGCTGATGGGAAAGCACAGAGGAATGTGGTGATACTCTGAAACTTAACCACAGATTATCCTATCACTGTTTTTTATGTCTACTAGATTACTCATTTCAACAGCCTGCCCTGTAACCATCAATGTGTGTTACACACCTTTGACTGTCCCTTTGGTTTCCACCACAAGGCCAATGGCCGCAGTTTTAAACTCTCCAAATGATTAATGATTTATTGAACTGACCTATACAGACAAAAATTCATTACACAAGGCCAAGTTTAGCATAAGTCATGCATTTTGTGTTTGGGTAAATGGAAAAGCAGCTGGAGTCAAACTGGACATATGGTGTGGTCAAAGTTCTGGAAAAAGTCTCCTAATTTTGAGGTAATGTCTCCACCATGTTTAGTCAAATAAGTGTAAACCTACACCCATCTTTTTATTATTTTGATAAGCTTGTGCACCAAGGAATCAGACAGAATTTGGTTGGGGATGGTAAATTTGGGTTTAGTTGAGTTAGAATACTTTTTAGCAAACTTGAAGCCATTAAGCTATTAACTTTTGTTTTAAAAAAACATGCTGCTTAAAAACATATTCTATACTATAGCCTAACTATAACATACACTTTAGAAACTCTAAAACTGCAATAAAAAAGTATCATTAAACATACTGCACTTAAAGTGCAGTCTTTGCCCAGGCTGCACAGGGAACCTTAGTAAGTCTGACATCTGACAACATTGGCCTGATGCCCTGATGTTTAGTTGTGGTGACAACTGCTGCCCCTCCCAGTACATTCAAAACAGTTACAGACACATTCGGGAAAAGGTTACATAGAGATGTCTGTCAATCAAATGACAAAACTATTAGACATGGCCACTCAAAAGACTTTATGGCCTTAAAATTTAATGAAACACTAATAGAAAACCTAATAGAAATTGTGGGACATTTTATAAAACAAAGATTTTAAAAAGCAAGTTATTACAATTTCATTATAAAGACAACTTTATCCTTTTTACTTTCTACTATTTTAAAATACTTTTTCATTGCTCTGAACCAAACCAATGAATCATACACATAGAACAGGAAGGCATATTAATAATGTAAATGTTGGTTTAATGTTAAATAGAATTTAATTTGTGCAACACTAACTTTCGTGCTACTCCAATTGTTGTCCCCAGAAAAATAAAAATAACATGGAAAAATTGGATGGTCACAGTACTGGAGCCACTTATTACAATGACAACACGTACATAAATAAAAGGCTCTAGAAGCAAAGTGACTCAGATAGCATGATCAAGACAGCATTCATGAGTAAATGCCAAAGGCTTCTATCTGAGGTTACTGAATGGATGACCGGTGAGAGGGTAAATAAAGCCAAAGCAAGTAAAAATAATAAAACAAACATTGTATCATTTTATAGCTGATCAAGATTTCAAATGATTGATGTACCATTCAAACTCTTCTTAAAAGCAACCCTGAAATTTCCCATTTTAGAGTTCCTAAATGCAGTTTGATCTACCATCATAAAAAACTGGACCACACTTTATGCTGTAAGACTCCTTTTTTGTAAAAGAAAAAAGATTACAGTTAATGATAAAGCTTTAGTAGCTTTAATGCAATAGTTTTGCAATCTAATTTAATTTTTTATTCTCTGTTCTGCTTACAAAATTTAAAAATGGGAAAAAGGCTTAAGATCTTGGCTCCTGAATGGTCATTTTGTGGCACCACAGCACATGTTGCTAAGTGGTTTCTCTTAAAAAGACTGCTGCCGTCCAATGGTGCTCAGTGTGAGTTCTTCTTTGTGGGTTTCATTTACAGTCTCTTGGTATAATGACATCACTGTAAGTATGAGGCAAGCAATGTTTTCCAGTAAATACCCACCATGTCTCCTGTAAAGATCCCTGTGGTTGGTCCTCAACATCTCTTTCACAGAGGTGAAGTCTGGCTTATTGTGATTGTCTGAATCAACTATGAGCTATGTTGTCTGGCTTAAAGGCAAAGTCCTGGAATTGGAGTGACCTCCAAAGGCAGGAGTATGGGCCACACACAGTCTATCTGTGTGTGTGCTGTAGGTATGCAAAACACACACATATACTAGATAGGATCACTTTCTCATGCAAGACCTGGACAATATTAGAAGGATGAAGGTCTGCATAAGATTTATGGCAGAAACATAACATTCTTAGGATGCAAGTTTCACATAAGAAGAAACTGCATACTTGGTTGTTCAGATCTGCACTAGTGTCTTACTATGCTTTTCATGTAGTGCCACATCACAGGGCTATAGATCACAAGGGAGGACAAGCTGATGTGAAGCTGTCCAAGCTGTGTCAAGCTGTCCTGAATTCAGATGACACTCCAAACTCCACTATTTCTTACAATGTTAAACCCTGTTGTGGACAAGAAATGGAGTGTAGTGGATAATGAACATCTGATTGTAATTACAAAACAAACTCTAATTAGAAGCAGCAAAATATTTGCTGGAAATATTTTATTAGCTCATTTATAACAGATTCAGACCTGGCATGAGAACAGAGACAGCGGTGTGATGCATAGATATCTAAGTAGTACCAGTCAAGATGACTCATGGGATGAATCCGTATGAACAATGTGTTATCAGTTTTAGCAGTTGTTATTGGGGGATAACAGATCTCAATGATGTGGCTAACAAATCAAAATCAAGTACTCCAGAAAGCGGTTTAATAATTATATTATAAAATAGGAATTTTATTTCACACTAACAGTTTTATTTGTTACCTCAGGAAACTTCACATCCAGTTCAAGCTGAATAACTGACAAGCTATAATGTTTACAACCAATCAAATTGTCTGGTTGAAACCTTTTTGATATTTCTTCTTTTCTCCTCAGTGAACACAAAGATACTCTTCACAAGCAAGACTGTATTATTTCTGTATTTCTGCACCTTAGTCGGCGCTTTGCTGTTTTACGTTTCCGTCCTGTGGCGTGATGTTTAATGTGTGTCGCACTTGTTTTCAGTTTATGCCCTGTAGCCCTTGCTGTATCTTCGTGCCTCTATGTTTTGTTCTGTGTAGCACCAAGTCCTGGAGGAACGTTGTTTTGTCTCAATATGTATTGCATCAGCTGTATATGTTGAAATGACAATAAAGCTCACTTGACTTGAACTTGACTTGACCAATTGTTGTCTATGTTGTCTATGATGTTTACAGTTGCATAGTGTTTCTGTGCTTATTTCTAGTTTGACTGATTGGCTGCTACAATGTAACAAATGACTCAATCAAGTTGACAATTTTTACTCTTTTAGTTCCAAGTCATAAATGTGTTAACATCCCATTGACTGTTCTTTAACAGCTAAAGATAGACTTCACAAATAAACACAGTCACCACATATTGCTGAAGCATGACGATGGTTTCTTTTTTGTCTTCAGGCAGTCCAAATAACGAGGAAAACAGGCATGCGAGTTTCTTTTTCAGTGTGATATCCCATCTTCCTTTAAAAATAAACAGATGGAAACATGCCTTGCTTCTGTCTAGCCATTGAGATAAAATCTGGCACTTGCCTTCCCTCCCCCTCCACGTTTTTAACAAGTGGGGAAAATACAGAGTTACTGGAAGTGGGATCAGGGCACCCAAAACAGTTAAACAAGTCAGGATTTATGGGTCATCAAAGTGCGCGGGAACGAGCTGATGGCCACGTAGAGACCACAGCCAGGCGGGCTCCCGCTGAGTAGATCACTACTAAGCACACAGTCACCCGGAATGAGGGGAGAGTGTTTATGACTAGTATAAAGAACATTTGTCAAAATGTGTCTGTTTTTGTTTTTAGTCACTGTGAACCTTAATATTTGTATTTATTTAATATTTGTAAAAATTTAATAATTATAATAATTATATAATATACAGTATTTATGAAAAGAAATATGATAAACAAAGCTGGGTTGGTTTCTTTGTAAAAATCTAACCTGGGCTGCTAACAAAAACACTAGCCACTAGTATCAACTATAGTTAATTTAAAAAATCATATTGATTGAAAGTCATACTGCAGTGTGAAATTTCTTAACACAGTTCTAACCAGCTGCGGTCCAATAAGATTCCAATAACAAGCAATTTGAATACCAGAAGTCACAGATACAAGACAAAATCAATCAAATATCACAGTCAATCAGAGGAGCGTGTAGGTGGCGCTGTCTGGGCAAGTACGCTGCACTTGCAATAATACTTGTTATAAAACAAACACAGTTCAAAGTTTGTTCTTGCCTAAAAGAAAACCTCTAACTGACATGGAAAAATACCTTTTATTGCATGTCATGGCACATCTTGTAAGGACACAGTATAATGTCTTGTTTTTGTCTTTAGGCCCCACAGTCACGTCATATAAGAACAAGAAACTTCATAAGATGTTAGCAGTGGTAAAACAACCTGGAGAAACCAGGACTTGTAACAAGGATCTCTCCTGTTATTTAAATGTTCAATGATTAGCAGTTGTGTCTCTGTCTTATACCGGAAAATGTCTGCGGGAAACAGATGGGGTCTTGTCAAAAATCCTGGCTGTAAATCCAGTGCTCATTCAAGTGAAAATGAGTGTTTTGACAAATAACCCCATGCATTTCTCTGAACTGCTTTAAAAAAAGAATCCCTTTTCACATCAATGGTGGTCTGGATGTCACACTACAAACAGGAGCAGGAACTGTAAATTTGCCTGTTAACCATGTGAAAAATGGTTGACATAAGTAGGAAAATACAGCAGGGAGTTTTTTTGGGATGCATTATTCTGTATACTTGCATCATACTATGATGTGCGGACAAATGTGTAATGTTTTTTCTGTGCTGACGCATTAAAATACATGACTAATAATTGACAACATATTGATCATGTTGTTGTTCCTAAAACTTACAAGGTGAGGTTGAGATCTGTAAAACAAACAGGAAATATTAGTTACTGTGACGCTAGAAATACAGATTCCAGGTGTGAAATGAGTAAGTGCCTTCAGAGATTATGATCAGCAACTAAACCAAAAGAACCACATCAACATTAAACATGGGGTTGATGTCAAACTTGTAAAAATGTGATGCAATTCTGTAGCGATATTTCATTAAAATATACGTAGGATACCATACTGAACTTCTGTTTCAGTCAAAAACAAATATGATGTTATGACATTTACATTTAAATTTACATTTATGCATTCAGCAGACACTTTAATCGAATACAATTTACAGTGCATTCAAGGTATACATTTTAATCAGTATGTGTGCTGCAATGCACTGCTCAATTAATCAGTTCGCCTTGGTCAAGATTTCTGACCACGTCTCCAGCAGAATCATGTTTGTTAAATGATCTTGTGCAAGTATGATATGAATTCAAATGTAAAGGCAATGATTTATTTTTATTTATACATACGTGGTGATTGTTCCAACATGTTGTAAACGTCATACTACTTGAATACTACTATGAATCATGCTGGAGATCATATGGTATGGGCATGTATGACTGCTAATAGACCTGACTCAATATGCCTTATTCAGATCACTATAGTACCATGACAAACACTTAATGGTATAAAACATCTGGCCTTCTTACATACCACAGACTTACAGACTCCCCCCAGGCTGTGCACAAACTGTCTGATAAACACTGCACACGAATGGCAATAGCCTTCTCAAGATCACAAGCTTCAATCTGGTTGCATGCAATAGCATGGAGTCATTGTGTGCAGTTCACAGACTACCACAATGGGTCTATTGTAGGACACGGCTACCTAGACCACTCTCTATTTAGACCAAGACTCAATAGATGGGACAGGCTGTTTAACCAAAGAACTTGCCTACTTTGCCTCACTTTAGATGCTCCCCTAATTAAACACCTGTTTTAACTCATCTTAGTAAAGGGGTATTCACACTATGGACGATAACATTAAGCATAAAATTTAGGATCACACCAGCTAATGAATGATAAAAGCATATGCAAGCATAGGATTTTACAATACATTTACATTTAGCTTAAAAGTGACTTAAAATAGTAGGACAACAAAGAAGTGATAAATTAAAGATGACAATAAACATCAGCCGTATGGACAATTTTACCCAGAGTATTTTAATGCTTAATAGATGCTTGATAGAAAATAAACATTGCATTATCGCTGTTATGCTAATAGTTTTCATTATTGTTATCTTTATAGTTATTGTTCTTGAGGAGCAGACTTGGAAAACACTGTTGTAATAAATCTATCAAACAGAACTTTATTTATAAGTGCCAATATGCACCAAAGAACTGAATAAAACTGCAGTGTAGATGCATTAAATAATTGGATGGTATAGTCCATAAGACAAACTGTAGTCTTACCGTAGTATCCACAGCAATAACTGTGGTGGTGGGGACTAGTTTAGGGGCTACATTTATGGACTGACACACCACACAGCCCTGCGGCCCCAAGGTGATGATGACCGAACCACAGCCTTTGTTAAGCAGCTCCAGGCCTGCTTGATTGGCATCTTCCACAGAAGAAACCACCAATCCGGTTAGGAGCTCTGCCTACAACAAGCACCGCAAAGCTGTTAAGGATACAAGCCACATCTGACAGCTGTACAAAAACAGTATGTTTGTTTTTTGAAAAAGGTTGTAGCTCTGTATGCAAGAGTGCATTATTGTCGTATATCGGCTATAGGTCATAAGTACAGGGCGCTAATTCACTGCCATAACGGGAAGTATCTATATTAAAAATATAATAATAAATAAGACAAAACCAAGAAGTCTACCCAAAATTATCTTGGGGGTGACCATAGCAAATCTTATAATGCATCCATTTTTTATCTATACAATTTAAACTAACAAGACTATATATGAGAACACATCTGGCTGTAGATCACTTGAGAAGCATGAGACCCAAACACTGTGACATGAGTCACCAACTCTTATTTTATTGGAATAACCAAGGTTATGGCACTACTGAATAACTTTACTGTAAATACTGTACATGCTGGAACTATATAAACAGATCTCATAAACTTTGGCCTACATTAACAGGTATGCATAATGCATGTCTCTGAGTACATTGCAGGTGTTAAGGCCACCCAACTACATAACATGAGTGAGATACCACTCACGTCAGGCCAAAAAGTATCCCCTTTGTATTTGTGTACTTTAACCTGTGACATCAATCTTTCCAGCTAAAACAGAAAAGCACAAGCATTACTCATCAATGTGTGGTTATCTGCTTCTGTAAACTGCCAATGACTCATGGTTCACTCTCACAACTAAAGTTGATGGGTGAGAGCCAAGTGTATATGCGGATGCATGCTTTGGGGTAAAGGCTAAGCTGAAGGGGTTGACTGGTACACATGGCTCTAACTTTTAAGTCCCACCTGTACATTTTTTCTCCAACCTCCCAACCACATCAAAGTGGCCCTTGTGGAGTGCTCTAGTTCAAAGTTTCAGTCACTCTGGAGTTTCGCCCTTAGGCCACACTGACACATCATCTGCGCATCTGCCTGCCTGGTCGTGGCTGCTTAGACTTTACAGTTTCCCATAAATCCAAGCCCTCCTCTGTCATCTTGCCCTGCCGCGATGTAGGAGAGGGAGAGGAGAGGGTGGCTCTAAACATCACACTTACTGTAAGACACAACAGCCAACCCTGGAATTTTTTGCACTTGGGCAAGTAGATGACTTCAGTTTTTTACTGGGTCATGAAAAGGTGGGATAATTGAGCTGTTGTTCAACTTTCCTTTAACAAACCTAAAGACCTACAGGCAAGGGGGGACTATTGTTGAACGATATCAAAAGCACGTTGGGGTCAGGATTCTGTTTTCTGGTTTGTTCTTGATTTATTGGTTTTTTTTGTGTTCTAATATTTAATCAGTGAAATAACATTAAAAACAAAATGTCCTCTAGCGTAATATGGACTGAAATTTTGTCTATTACCTCAGACTCATTGCAGCAGAAAACATCAGATGCTTTGTAGAAATCAGAATGCAGGTCGGCAATAGCAGGAGCTGGATTAAAAATGGTCTTCACTGTAAGAAATATACAAAGTGTTATTCAAATATTGGGTCATAATTTCTTTTCTCAAAACAAAAAACAAACACCACAAGTATAAACAACAGAAGCTAGCAAAAAGATTGCATTATTGTTATTCTGCTATATGCAAAGACATACAAAAACAAAACTTCTCAAAGGACTGTGGTGCTACATATTTAGACGTACAGAAACTTTGACAGGCTGTTGTGTGGACGTAGATGTAAACATATTTGTTTCCTGGTGAGGCTGGGTTGCAGCAATATTTCTGTGAAATATTCAGTCAGTGTGAAACTTGCCCTTTGCGCTTCTTACCTCCCCAATTATCTATGTCTAACTTTAAATGGGCAGTAAACCAAACCACATAGGATGTGACTGTAACCAAGGCTTCTCACTACTTCCTGTGTGAAGGGGATTTCTTATTTGTGCAAGTAAACTACGTACTTTAAGAAGCGGTAATATTAGACAAGCAGCATATATATATATATATATATATAACTTGCAAGGTGGATAACTAAATATGGAGAATTAAAAAAATAATAATATAATAATAATACATATATATTAAATATTTGAAATGTGGTTAAGGACATGGGCATTGGATTCTTCTGCAGTAAGCCTGTGGGGGTGGAATGTGCGTAATCCAAGCCTTGAGCTCTGGCTAAGTGCTATTTGTGCACGTCATTGTCTGATGAATTCATCACAAGTGATAGGCTCATAATTTGGGCTAATGGCCTGTCTCTTAACACACAATATGGTCCGCTAACAGGCTAAGCATGTATCTGGGCAGTTCTTAGGTGGTGAATGTGAATATCGGGGTGCGTTGGTGTGGGGGGTGGGCATCCATCTGTGTCACCCATCTGTGGATAAGCTTGTTGCATCATTGTTTATCTGAATGATGAGGGTACAGGGTGTATCTGATCAGTGGGGACCTGAACATAAAAGGTGCTAATGATATCTGAGACACAGCCGGTTATGTTATTTTTCACAGGAGGATAGAGTCATGCTTTACACTCACCAATCATCTGGTATTCAGGGATAAAAATAACTTTTAGGATCTGGGAGTGAGAGACACACCTAGAGTCAAATAATAACATTGTGTGTTTGGAACTACCGAAAGTAAATAATGTCATTGTGTCATGTATATGCAACAGGACTCCACAAAGGGTGGATCAACAACCACAAATTGAGGACCACAATGTTTTGGCCTCAGAAATATGTAATATAATAAAAAATAAAGATCAACATATTTAAAACAAAGCGGCTGGAAAATGAAAAATGTTTGTAGAGAAGATCAGGTATGAGACTTAAAGCTAAAGGGTTTGACTGACCATGGCTTTCTTTAGCCATTCTCAAGGCATGTAGTGATGCATCTGGGTTGATTTCAAGCTGGCAAATTAGCACCTTGGCACTACTGATGGAAGACTGTGCCTGTTGTAGCTCCTCTTTGCCCAGCAGCATGTTAGCACCAGCCACAATCACTATGGCATTCTCCCCTGTCAATGTAACATACTAATAGTGACCTAGAGGTGTATAACTTAACAATATTACAATTCACACAATTTCAACAAGTCAAACATGTCACATGCACCGCTGGTTGAACATACATTATATGCTATAATATAAAGCTAAAAGATCATTTTGATTTTCAGGCAAATAGAAATCATTTTTGTTGTTATTATTTTTAATCACATTAAGTTTCATTACAAATATTATTCACATTCAAAAATTCATAGATTCCAGGTCACACACAAAATTAAGTCCCATTCTTGGAACAAATGTACACCATCCTATAGAGTTTTGCTTTAACTTGCCATAACACACCTGCATAAGAGATTCTAGTATGACTGGAAAGACATAGATTAACTGGTTCAGGCTCATTTAATTAGGGTAGGAGCTTAACTCTAAACAGTGCAGAACAGTGCCCTTCCAGAAAAACAGCCCTGCTGAATATGAACTTATAAATAGGCACACACAAATAAAAAGCTGACATAAGTGTTAGAAAATCCACACTGCAGAGTCAAGAGATATTAACAAGCCTTTTCATTATAATTTCTTTGTTAGTTTGCAAGATAATTGTTCACTTTCACATTGCTATCATATTCCCACAAAAAGCTGGGACATAGAGATTTCTGCAGGTTGTTATGGTGATTATGATGCCAATCAGAGCTCTTCATGGGGAGCTCTTTGTGATGCTAGTGGATGTCTATAAGGCTCAGCACTTATGCTAGATCATTAAACCATGACATTTACATTCATTGCAATGCTGGTTATGTCATCCTTTAGGTCCCAGTAGTGCTACCTTAAACTGGGACTAAAATTACCCTGCGTAGGTGAGGAGGTCACAAGTAGAGAGCTCCTCACTTATCCATATCGACTGAAAAGAGTACTTATTGGTGTTTATGTTATTTTAGGTGCCTTAAAAAACCCAGGGATGCAGCAGCGTTTAGTATTTGGACTGATTTCATTTTACCTGTGTCATTTACAATGATAGAGGCAGCCCCAGTTGCAGCCTTATCAGTCTGTTCTGCAAAAGCTATAGAAAGACAAGATGATAAAATGCTAGAATACATAAAAGAATACATAAAACAAACTTAAATATTTGTTTACAAAACGTTAATGTAAATCAACCTTTTTATAAAATAAGAATATATAGAAAAAGGTAAAAAAACAATTTGAGACTGGTTTTTAAGTCTTTCCATAATAAAATGATGATAATATTAAAGTAAAATAAATAAAATTTGGTCAGATACTGTCTTTAATAGGCTGTATGTTTAAAAACAGTGTATTTAACTGGCCTTACTAAAAACACAAGCAAAATTATATATTCTATATATATTCTTCTAAAATTCTAAAATTATATATTCTATAAAATTATATATATATTCTTATATGTATATATATATATATATATATATATATTTTAATATATGTATATATATTAAAAATTGTGCTTTATAAAAAAGATATCAATATACAATATACATCAAAATGAAAACTTTACACATCAAATAAAAAATTGACACCCAAAAAAGCCATTTTTGCTGTCTGTCTAAACAATGCTCCACTTATGAAAAAGATATGTCTGGTCATTACCAGTGGATATGCCATTGTTTTTGAAATTTTGAATGTAGTTGTCCCCAAAAACGTCCTTTCCAACCTTAAACGACAAGCAACATTTAGTTTATGTTACTAATAAAACGTAAAAAAAGTTGAAATGCAAAACTTAAAACAATATTTTATAGCAACTTGTTTACTGGGCAAAGTTCCGCATTGCTATATTGGGCCAAGCCTTCCAGATATAGCAACCCCAAACAAATGCCTCCACTCTTCAAATACAACTTTAATCTCCCCCTGTCTTTCTTCTTGTCTTCCTCTCTATGAGACGTTCAGTAGTAAGGTAAAGGGCAAAAGGGCTTCTTTTTTCCCTACTGGGTCTGCTTTTATCCCACGCTGGTAAAGACATGCCAAGTATGGGGTTCTAAACCCCAGCAGAGGAGGCCCTTCACTACCTGGCCTTCTGTCTTTGAAGTGTGATCTCTCTTTGCATGTTTCTGAAAGCATGGGAGTCTATTTTTGCACACTGTATACGCTTCAGTATTGATTGGGGTCTTTGCACTGACAAAATGAAAAGCTTTATTGCTTGGTTAGGATCTCTCACACGGTTAAACACTGCAATACATCAATTGCTTGGTATCAACCTAAACTTTTTTTAAGCGTACATGTACTTCAGGTAATGTTTATGTAGGTTTCGTATTATGATTACAAAGATAAATTAGACACAGTACAATATTGCTTTAAACCTTTAATAGTAAACCAAATAGAATAGGATACCTTGCACACCATGGCAGTCTTAGCCCCCATTCTTGCAGCTTGAACACACTGATTTGCCCCTTTACCACCAAAACCGATGAAGAACTTGTACCCATGTATTGTCTCTCCAGCTTTAGGAAGCCGAGGTGCCTGGCTAATACAGGAACATTAGACCACAGACATACATAATATTTTAAAATCAAAATACACACAACCATACCTTTGTAAATTCTGTCACCTGTCAACTATATAACAGCACCATTATATTACCATTATAAATAAAGTAACTGCTGTAAAGATAAACTAGCTTTTAATATGATGAGTGGTGGATGTCCATGCAAATTTTTCAGTATCACTTATATCTTATATCTCACTTAACACATTATATCTATATTACAAAAGCAATATTGGGACCTGTTTTAATCCTTAGGCTTAAATGTGTGCCTACATATGTGCAACAGTAACAATGATACTTACATTTGCAAGCACCACTAAATATTTTGCCAATGACTACATTGTAGGTGTTCAGATTTTGTATTGCTATGCCATTTGTTTCCAGAGAATGACAGATGGACCATTTAGTCCATTCTGAAAGTCATTGTTTAAATAGGAGGGCCTTTTACTGGAATTGGCTTTGTGGGCTGTTAAAATAATATGACATGACATTCCAGGCCCTTTCAAATCTAAGTCAGGTGCCCTGGACTCCCTAAAAAGCTAATTGCTGTGTTGGTTCAGTGCGTGACATTTTAGAGCAAAGTCTGTCAGGCTTTCACCCGAGCAGAACAAGCAGCTATTACTCATTCTATTGAACAACAGAAAAAACTTAAATCCCAGACAGCTAGTTACGGTCTGGCCCCAGTCCAAGTCTCTGGGAATCCATGTTTATGTGATGGCAGAACCAGCAGATAAAGTTGTTTTTCACATGTGAATGGGTGTTGTTTGTGTGGTGTTAAAAAAAAGTAAAACTACAGGAAGTCAATGTAGATTAACAAAGATACTGCCTAGATTCCAGTAAACTTTGTGGTGAGTAAAGAGCTGGCTGTAAATTGTGTTTTTGCTGTAAACAGTGAATACTGTTGTGAACTGTGAGAACTGTTGTTAAAGACATAGGCAATATAGAGCTAATTTAAAATGCCTGCAGATTAACATTCTATATTATGCCTGCAGTTTTATTACTGAACTTTCTAAACAGTGATGGATAACAATGATGGTATTTAATGAGCATTCGTGTGTGTGTGTGTGTGTGTGTATATATATATATATATAAAAATTGTTATACTGTATAATACATTATTAATACAAATACATTAACCATAGAAAAATCACTGTTTTGAATCATTATAAACAGGTTTTCTGTTCTGAAACTTCTTCTAAGAGTCAAGACAATGCATTATTTCTGAACAAAATGTCTACTAAACATGACATTGTTACACTAAAACACTATTACCTCCAACACAAGTAGCACTTTGTTTGCCAAAGCAATATGGAAAGTTACAATAGCCACCAAAATCTGTGCAGTCAATAAGAGTGTAAACTTCTCACACATTTAATTCCAGTACTCAAGAATCTAAGGGCGTCTGATTAAGTCATTACCTGCGTCTCAGGTAAGAGACAATCTGGCCTCACCTCGTCTCTTCTTGCACAGTATTACTATTGTTACGAACATTAACCCACAAACCAACATGACACAAACTGACACAAATGGTGTAAATCTAATGAGCCAAAAAGGAAACACAACAGGTGCTCTGTGACGCAGGCTGTGGTGCAAGCAGCTGTTTGCTCCTTTTCATAGTTTCCTTTAAGAAAGGGCCACAACAACCCTGTAATACTGATAAAAGTAACAAAAAAGTAACACTGAAGTAACACTTTCAATTTACTATTGCCTGTGTTTTGTAGTCCACAGTACAGAAAAAGAAACAAGAATTAGTTATCACTGGCTGTTGTATTGTTTATTATATTGTATTGTTGTTATTGTTACTAAAGTAACATCTATTTCATTGATGCAAACTAATGCAAACATGTAAAAGAAGAACCAGAAATCTCAAAGTCTATTACAGTATTGTATAAAGACAATTAAAATAGTCTGTGTGTATATCTGAGCCAAGAGTATACAACATTTTTGCGAACCAGCAAAGGAAGGGATGCGGGGAAGGCTAAGGAATTTGTTCAAACTGCAATCAGCAGGTGGCACTGTCTGGCTTCAACACAAACACACAGATGTTCCGCACAAGACACGTTCCAAATGGTCGGCTGCCACAAACACAATCCACATAGAAAACTGGATTTTACACTTCAAAGCCATGCATAGCACTTTGATGGGTGAAATGTGTCAGGCGTCTTTAAAAAACTGCCTGCCGATAAACAAACACACATATCCCATCTGAACTATTGCCTAATTGATGGCAATCTCTGCCCTTCAAAGGCCAACAATGATTGAATTTTTGATGGTAGAACATATGAGCAACAGGGACTTTTTTCATTTCATAAAGAGTATTTAGATGTGATGTTCTGATCATCACATCAGCCCACAGATGTGGGTTATGCCAAATATAGAAAGGAATTAAATTTATGTAATTATGGAAAGAATTGCTGGAAAATGTTGAGTCTGCATATTCCAGCTTGATGAAAGCTATTTTCTTGCCTGAAGAAAAGATGTCTGAAGAATTTGCTTAAGACTGATGTATAAGGTATGGGAATACAGGCTGACCAATCTGAAACAAGTTAATAATTTTTAATGGGTTGAAGTTAAGTGGTTATATTGTGGATAGGTTGTTGTTATTGTGCAAGAAAAAAGTTTTCTGCAGTTTGCGGAGCTGCAAGTTCAAGCCACATTCCAGCTATGGGATTAACCTGAACTGGAAACCATGCACCTAATATTACTAGGAAACATTTGACGTTAAAAAGTGTCTGTTGGAAGCAAATGTGACCAGTGACGAGTGAATCAGTTCCCTGGGGAAATATTTATAATAGGCAGATCTGGCAGCACAGAAGGCAGTTCCCCAAATCTCCCTTTGGTGGACCTTATTTAGCTCCTGCTGGAAAGACTAATTCCTGTCCAAGTTATTTTAAAACCTTTAAGTCTCTCTTCTGCAAATGAAATATGTTCCACAAACACAGCAATGAGTGTGATTGTTAAATGTAGAAACGGTTTGTCACATGAGCATGAAATCATCATATAGGCTAACATAGCGAAAGAGTTACTGGCAGTATCTAGTCTCTGGAAAATGGGCATGAATACATGTTCCACTATAGATAAAGCTATGCAATGAAAATGTCAGATCAGAACAGATCACATACATGTCCTCTCACTGATACACAGATACTACTCAGAAGCTGCTTCCCAAAAATTAATATTTGTGCAAAGTAGGATATGTGAAATTGTTTTTTCTCATTTCCTCAACCATTTTATCCTGTTACCAAAGTTATTAGGAAAAATGTTCTCTAATTTGTAAAAAATAATAAGATCAAGAATAAGAAAAAAATCTGATCAATAACTGCAAACCAATAATTGGTCACAGTTAAAGCTTGATTTAGGCTTTATTTTCAAGCATGTGATGTAGAACGTGCAAGTACTATACATATATTTTTAGTTTTTTAATGTTTGCATCCTGCTGGATGACTAACCTTACTAAATCTGTCATGCAGGAACCCACCACTATGACGCTCACCTCTTCAGACATGGCCTAATATCTGAAAAAAATAACATTCAATCAAACAGTAAAAAACTACAAAATTTTATTGTATACATTTGCAGTATGTTGCATATGTACAAAAACATCTAACGCTATTTTGACATTAGACTTCAGAAGGTTTTGGCTGAATCTTTATTTTTCAATGGTTGTTAATCATGTGTCACATTGAACAGATCTCTGCTGTAATGTTGATGATTATTTTAGGACTGCATCATGTGATTGACAACAAGCATGGAAATCCTTCATTAATTCAATCCCTTGCGTGTAGGCAACATATGCGAATAGAAGAGTGTTAATCTGCTCAAATCTCCCAGCAGGCCTCAGGGACTGTAAAAGCTTGTCTCCTGGCTAAGAGACAGCCTACATTTTCCTCAACATAACTTAGTCCAGACTACATTTTTTTTACCTTCTCAGATTTAATCAATCCATGGTTTGAACGGCTTCAACTGTTTATTGTTGTTTGGGCATGGACTTTGGTACACACCTGCATAACCAAACAAGTGTTGCATGCCTGACACAGCAAACTAAATTATATAACCTTACTGCAATTTATATTTTCAAAATTAGTGTTATTTACATAAATAATCTCAAATTAATATTAATATGATACATCTATTGTCAGATTTTATCAAACGTTTAATGGGCAAGAACTATCAGACAAAATATACAATACAGAAACGCATAAATGTAGATAATAATTTTAAGGGAGTTACTTCTTTTTAAAACAGAGACCTGATAAGGAAATATTTGCAGGAATCTTTGCTATTTTTGCCAGTGTGTGTCTGTAATCAACGTCTATTAATCTTTGTACCCTTAATAGCTTTTATTTGACGTCATTAAAATGTTTCACACAAAACTTGCAATGCAACGCTAAGCCGCGTTTAAATGATTGGAAATGTTTGGTACATATAAACATTTTCACTTTACCTATGTCTCCACTGGTCTCTCAGGGTAAAATCTAGCTTTAAGAGGCAAAGCAGTTCCATGTATTATTCCCGTCTATGACAGCAAAAAATAAAAAAACACGCGTGACTAGCGAATCGGTTTAGCTGTCTGTGTTTTTTCCTGTCTTAAATTCAAACATATGAATTAGTCTTTAAATTTAAAATAAAGCCGAATTATGATTACTACATTAAAAACGCGGCCAATAATAGTAAAGATAAAGTATTACTGAGCACTCAAATAGGTCGTTTACATATTTAATAAAACATTATGCAGTAATAAAGAACAGGATTGTTATCGAACAACCATAGACAAGACCCAAATAAACAGCGGAAGTGGGGAATGAGTTCAGCTTGAAGATTTGTGTTTGTTTCTTTTATAAAGGTACTGAAATATCTATCTATCTATACCTATGTAAAACGCTTTAGCTAAATGACGTTTCTGATAACGTGAAAAGGAACAGGCTAACCATAGACCTAACATTTTAGCATGGATGTTAGCATAACACAGAGAGTGCAGCAGCACCAACAGACTTCACAACATTTCGAAACACTTGAAAAAAACCACACAATTAAATCAGTTTCTGTAGTACAGGCATGCACAATTAGTTGTTGCTATTATATATGCCGTTCCATTCACCCTGCTGAAGAACACAATAATCATTATTAACACGTAAAAACAGGAATTGTTTAATTCTTAATTCTGCCAGTGTGTGTGGAAGTACAAACTACACTTATGTGACCTTGAAAGGATTCCCTTATTATCTAGGTTTCAGTTGGTTTAAAACAAATACAAACATTGAGTCAAGTGACATTTGGTCAGACAATGGATTTAAATGCAGTGAAGCTACTGTATTACCTTTAAGGTGCCTTAATGTTCAAACGCATTACGGGAACATTGTTCTGGCTTCTTTCCATATTCTTCATGTTTTCTTTTTCTCAAGGAGGAAGAAAGTTATAATGATCTTACCTGACCTGTCAAATCTGTTCTGATTTTTTTTTTATTTTTTTGTTTAGTTTTTAACAATCAATCCTCAAGTCAATGATAAGTAGTTTTTGTAGTTATTCCAAATTGATATTTTTATAATAATTTAAAATTTTTATAAAATGTATTTAAATCAAATAATTTAAATGTAAAAATATTCAATACTATAATCTATGATTATGGTCTTTCTACTTGGCAGAACCCTGATTAATGATGAACA
Organism: Yasuhikotakia modesta; assembly: GCA_036877545.1. Classification (NCBI taxonomy): domain Eukaryota; kingdom Metazoa; phylum Chordata; class Actinopteri; order Cypriniformes; family Botiidae; genus Yasuhikotakia; species Yasuhikotakia modesta. The sequence goes on along the minus strand of JBAJNP010003052.1, from coordinate 5,247 downwards.
GCCTCTCTCCAGAGGTGGCTCTGAGTCGGATCTCTCCGGAGCTGCGGCCTTTACTCTGTACTGTCGTACGAAATGGACAGGTTGGTTTGGACTCTTCGAACTGTCTCCGGATCACTGATCTTAAGAGTGGGTAAGTGTGGTGTAAACTAAAACATTGAGATTTTGGATAATGTTACATCTGTAAGTTCTTGCATTTACATGTATCACAAAATGCTTGAATTAAACTTCTGCTACAGCTGCTTAAGCAGAATACCAGATAGCGGAAGGGCATTTGCTGAATGTATCAATGAGGAAGCTACTGTACGCCACTACTTCAATTTTTTAATAAGGCTGTCGCTTTTAAACTACTAAAGTGGTTTATCAGATGTGTTAAAATAATTTAGTGTTTAAAAAAAGGCCATTAGTGTGATTAAAAAAGGCCATTAGTAATAAAGAATTTTTTCTACCATTGGAGCAATTTAAGTTTAAGGTAGTTTAAGTTTTGGTGAATCTACCTTTTACAACTTGCATTGTGTTCAAGAAATACACAGATTGACTAAGGAAAAATAGCTAGACAGGCTAAATTTAGGAGCATTTCACTACATATTATACTGTGTAAACACTACATAATCATACTGTGTATGATTATGTGACAAATAAAATTTGAATTTGATTTATTCTTAGAATTTGGATAGACCTTTTTTTAGTAATAGTAGTAAGATAAATCTTTCTAATGTCTGATAAATAGTTTTCTTTCTGCCACAAAAATGGAATGTCTTTGACATAGCTATCTTCCGTACTCATTTTCCTTTTTCAGCAAATATTGATATATTTAAACATGTCCTAATAAATAATAATCATTGTTTAACATATATTGTAATTGATAATGCAATGAATTATATGGTTATAATACATATATATAGCATTAATATATAGTGTAATATACATTATGATTATGTATATTATAATTGTCACTTATACACATTATGCCTAGCTGTGACAGCTATCAGCATTGATGATGTCTGTTTGTTTTTCTTTACTTTTAGCTGCACATCACTGATGCCTGGACCTTGCTGTGATAGATTTAAGCTTCATATTCCATATGCTGGTGAAACTTTAAAATGTAAGTTCTCTTCTAGCAGATTATCAACAGTTTAGAGACCACACATAATCAAGGTATAATTAATTATCAAGGTTTAATTGTTTATTTTTTTCCATCATGCTTTGAAGCTGTAGCCTATAGGATAAAATAGAAGTTAAAGTATCAAGCTGACTTTTGCTTGTTCTTTTCATGAAGGTTGTGTGAGTTTGTCATTTCTGACATGTTTCCATCAATTTTGTTTATAAAAACTGACTATAAAAGGTGGCAAACAGTGTTATAAATATTAAGCAGATTGTATTTATTAGAGCTTCACTGAGCTATACTCGATTAAATGCTATCTTATTATTGGTGTTTGAACAAACCCCTAATTCTAAACATTATACAATACTGTGTAACATCTACACTGTTTGTGCTACAGACATGGATGTTATCTTAAATTGTGTTGTATGTTGGTGAAGGGTGAATTTTAACAAAATTTTGTTAAATGTAAATGTTTGTTTGTAAATTAAACAAATTGTATTTTTTATTCATGCATAATAAATGCTATTAACATATGTTAATGCTAATAACATTTTTAACAGGTAGTATTTAATTATAATTACTTGATTATGTTAAGAAATCATTAAAGTGTACGCCACAGATCAAAGGACTGTATACCTAACCATTAGTTCATGGTTTTCATCTCAACTTACGTTCACAACAAACACATTCTGTTACTTTTTGGATAGTAAATTTTGGAATGAATTAAATGAATTTTAATAAATTTAGGCTTGATGAACAGAATTTGTAGTTTGTGAGTAAATCTTCAAGTTGCTCCAAACCTAATACTAAATCAAGCATAATAAAAAGTAAAAATTGTAAAAAAAAGTATGTGGTATAAGTGATGAATCTGTTTTGCAGTGTTTAGCGAAAGTGCTTTTCTTCAAAACAAAAAGTTGCATCATTAATGACGTAAATGTACTCTGGCTCGGAACCCTGTGTGTGCAGGCCAGCAGGGAGTGGGACATGGTTAAGACAACCATAGCCTAGTGTGAGTACACCCTTAATCATCCACAGCCGTATAACAGGGTCCACATCGCAACCCATTAAGCCTACACCACAAGTCTTTACAAATGTTTGGGCAACAAAATCTATCACACAGATTCTTCAAGACTTTGTAATGGAAATGCACTGAGCAAAATTCTTTTGATTTGGAAACAAGCTTCTGAGAAGAGCTTTTAGAGGTTTGTCTGAAATGCTTTCAAGTACCACAGCTCTGTGAGTTTTAATGAGGTTTGATAGTAGTTACAACTCAATGGTCTTAATTTGGGAGTTCCTGTTAGAGCTGTGAGTCATGAGACACTCAAGGAGTTTTTCATGGAGGCCACATATGAACACTTTCTCAGAGCTGGTCATGGAGTTTGGCAGTGAGAAATCAAAATTATTCATTGTAGCTTTTCTCCTTTTCCTGAGCAGTTTATTGGTTTTAAGATTTTGATAAAATTGTGCTCTAATACATTTCTATAATCAGAGGAATTCTAAGGAATTGGAAGAAAAATAGCGGGTTGCATAATGAATAAGTATGGTTGGTTATTGCTGGATGTATTTGCTACTTCTTACTACCAGATTTAATTTTCTTGAAGTATTATTTGCTTATAGTTACTTTCAGAATGAAGAAAAACATACAACCATCATACAACCATAACTTTGTAAATAATCTTAGAACGTCTGAGAGCAGTGGCTTACAGTTAAAATCATGATTTGAATTTGTTAACGAAAGGTAACGCTTGCAAAGCAACATGTTTTAGGCCAGCCAGGCTTTAAGCTTTGTGTAAATTACATTTTTGCACAGCCCCCAAGGTAGTGGTCTGTTTTATTAAAATGGTTATACTGTGTGTCTTAGCTGTTTCCTGCTCTGGTTGTTATGTTTAAATTCCTGCTCTGGTTGCCAGGTTTGTTGCCATTCCTTCAGGAAGAAGTCTGATTGTTTACTTGTGATGTGAGTGCTCTGGCAAAATTGCTGACTGTCTGCTGTTTGCGTGCAAAGAGATGGCACTTCACTCACATAACCATCCACCAGCCTCTGTTCCTCACGAGAGTTTGTAACAGCTTGTATAATGTTTCTCAAATGGTACCAGTCTTAACTAAGACCTTCGGTGTATAAATTAGTGACACACCAAATCCACCCCTTTATCATGGGGCTGATGTGAGCAAAAATGCTTTACAAATATTTGGCAAAGGTGTTTAAAAAATGCCACTAGACATAACACAATTACAAACAAACATCACCTAGGCTATTTTCCCCCATGTTCCATGTGTGGAAAATAACTGCCTTGTGTTTGCTAGCCTAGTTTGTTTCTTATCCATTGAAAATAAAGAGGGGCCAAAAAGTCTAAAAAGTCTTAGAAGTTTGTAGTCTGTGCCTACAAAACTAATTAGATTAAAAGATTTTAAATATAATTAGTAAGATTCCAAACAAGTGACACAGCATTTGAGTTGTTGTTGGGTAACTTTGTTCTTATAGATCTTTGTTTTTTTTTTTTAAAGAAACCAAATTGAAGTAGGAAAACAGCATGTATAAACAGCATGTATACTGTCACTTTCTAAGAGTGTTGGTACTTAAAATGCCTTGTTGACTGTTTTGATTTTGGTATCAACATATTGAAAGGTCTATGCCAAACTCTGCTTTTAAATGTTTAGCTTTAGCAGATTAAGCTTTAGTGTAATGATATCAGCTATCCAACAATATTTATACCCAAACATCATACTTATGATTGAAAGTCATTCTTTGCATTGCTTGTAATGGCTTGCTAATATCCATTAATGTGACTGGCTAAAGGGAGTTGGTGCCATTAGGACATGTGCACAAAAGAGTTTTTGATGCTGACATTGATTGCTAGCTTTAATGAAGCCATTCATTGGTAAACACCCATGCAACCTTATATTGCTCCTGTTAGAACAGCAGCCTGAACAGTCTGAACTGGTTTTCTAATTCAATTGAAGCATACCAAAAACCATCCTATAGTTTGCAGCTTAAGTTTAAAGGCAGGATAGGCAATTTTAGAGACACTAGCACATAAGATCCACCTTCCCTTCACAACACTCTCCAAAGCCATTCCTACTCTTAAAAAAACATTTTATGATCCAGCACCTTCCAACAAAATATTTATAGTATAAATATATTTAGACCACTTAGTGATTGCCATCACAATGTGAAGAGACTTTCAACCAACATAACAAAAAATAAAAACCCTGCCTAACATTAATTTGAAGTTTTGAACTGTTTGTAAACCTTAAAACTGATTAACAGAACTCTTTATCTTGACAGGGGACATCATTTTTAATGCTAGAAACCCGGAGTTGCCCCCTGACTTTATCTTTGGAGAGGATGCCGACTTCCTTCCCGAGCCATCAGAACTCCCGGTGTGTATTCAGATCATAACCATCCCTGCAGCTTGTATTGGAATTGGTGTTCTTTATGGATTTGAAATTTCGTGTCATTGAACAAAGGGTCACAGTTTAGACATCTACAGAGGGAAAAACTCTGTCAAAGTCTAATAGTTAAAATGGACTTATTTAAGTGTTTGTGCTTTCTTTAAGGTTGCTCTTACCCACCTCCTAAAAACAAAACAGATTTTGTGGAAATTAAGTTTCTCTGATCATCAGTGAACCAAAAAGTGTGTGTGCTTCAAGCTAACCTCGTAAATATAAACAAGAAGACAAAACAATGGCATTGTTGTGACTGGATGTCTTTGAAGTAGAAGCGCAGCTGAAGTTTCAGCTGTTGACTTCGTTCAGTGATGTTAGTTAAATCAGATGGCTGGTATTGATATGTGCAGTTGATTCAACAGCCAGTTTTGACCCCCGGGCTTTCAAAGTTGCAAACAGAGAAATTGTTGGTGAATTACATAAGTATTGTGTCTGTACTAAACACTGTTGTGATGCAGTTTTAGAACACAGTTTACACAGTTTGCACCTATAGCTGTTTATGCAGAACTCTTTATAGTTCCCCAAAGCAGCTGTAGATTATATATATATATATATATACACTCTAGACATTTTTGGTTTTGTTCATTTAGATGAGTTGAATATACAGGTCCTTCTCAGAAAATTAGCATATTGTGATAAAGTTCATTATTTTCTGTAATGTACTGATAAACATTAGACTTTCATATATTTTAGATTCA
>JBAJNP010003051.1:3137-39371 GCA_036877545.1 Yasuhikotakia modesta | reverse complement strand
GTGTGTGTGTGTGTGTGTTCTCTCCCCAGAGGCAGCAGGTCGTAATGACAGAGTTTTGGGCAAAAGAAAATCCCAGAATTCATTTCTCTGTAATGCACCCGGGGTGGGCCGACACTCCAGGTGTTACTCATATGATACTCAACCAGATTTTCACTCTATTTGCTTTAATGAATTTGTTGACAGTATTTCAAGCTTAATTATCTGTATCCATGGTCACCTAAATTCTGTCATTTCAGTGTTACTTAATTTTGTGTGTCTGAACAGAGACGTTTCTTTATTAGAGGTTAAATACAACAATCAATGTTCTGTATATAGAATGAAGTTTGTGCTTGTTAAAAAAAAGTCATTTACCTATTTGGATATATTGTTTATTTTTTAAATAAGCACAACAAACACAAACACACATTTTATTCTAAGAAATATGGTAATTGGTAATTTCACATTTTTTGTTTGTGGGCACAAGAAAAAGTGAGATAAAAGAAAGATACACAAGTGTGCAAAAATGATATATAGTTAAATATTTAAAGCAGTTTTGATTGTGTGTTATGATAACATGTTGCCCTCTTAGCAGAACCATGTTTACACTGTTACACAAGCCTGTGTGTCAAACTCATCACTTCTGATCTCTGTGCTCAGCGGTTGCCACGGCGATGCCTCAGTTCCATCAGATGATGCGTGATCGTCTGCGCACAGCTGAGCAGGGAGCCGACACAGTCGTCTGGCTCGCTGTGTCCGGCACAGCTGCAGCAGCTCCCAGCGGCCTCTTCTTTCAAGGTGACTGTAATATGTGGATGTTTGTGCTAACTAAGTGTTTTCATATCACGTCCAGTACTGTAGATGTAGATGAAGAATTTATCCAAAATAACACTAGAAAACAAAAGTAAACAACTGATTTGTCATGAAAATTATAATTGTTTCAGACAGGAAACCAGTTTCAGCCCATCTGCCACTTGCCTGGACACGCAGCTCCAAACAGGAAGTTAAAGTGTTCATGCGGCACGTTGAGTCTCTGGCAGTCGCTGTCAAACCTTCAGAGCCAGAGGCGGCATGTTTACCCGTCTGTGATAGCTGAAGAAGCTGTGAGGTGTTCCAGTATTCAGAAATGAAGCACTGAGAGACCCTTAAACATCATGTCAAATCTAAAACATGTAACTACTAACTACTGTACAATGGCTGAAGTGCATAACTAAATGTTTTTGATAAAGTAAGAAGGACAACATGAAATAGCATAAATCTACAAAAACAGGGTTTGACACATTAAGCCATGATGCTCTCACAGAGGCTCAAGTTTGAATCTCATCTGCATTATTCTCTTATCCTGCTGACATACATAATGTTATAATCCAGGAACCGCAGTCCCCCAACTGTCCTGTAAAGGCATAATGCCCATAAATAATGAAAAACAATGTGTTTATTATTAACGTCCTATAAGGACAGAATCTGAGTTATAACCTCACTATTGCATCTTTTCACTGTAACTCACCATAAACCTCTTTGTGTTTGTGTTGAAATAAAAAATAAACAGTAAGTATAAAGTGGTGCTTGATCTCGTGTATTATGATAAAGAGTCAGTACCTGTAACTGCGTGTTTCTCTCTCAGCTCTGCCAGGATGAAACAGATTTAATGGCTTAATTTCCTGGGCTGGTGAATAATTCATCATTCATTATCTATGACGCACTGCTCTCATATCAACAAACATCAAAATAAATGATCATCCTAATATTGTGCCAACATGAGCATCACAGGTGATGCAAACAGACCATATAACTGTAAACGTGTTAATAAATCACTGCTGAACGACACACACATATAGCAGCGATTAACCAACATCTTTTTCAACTGAAGATCTAAAGAACAGGGTGCCTACATGTCTAATAAATGTAGTCTCTCTCAAATCCTTGTTTCTGCAGAAACAGACTGTATTTGACCGTTGTCCCAGATTTTAACCCTTAATTACATCTTTAATTAATATATGAATTTAATGATAGCCAATAGGATGGACACACACAATTAAACATTTTAATACTTGCGATAATCACACAAATGATTCTACAATATCAACACGGCCAAATGTCAGTCACTGTATCACCGTTATATTGGTCAGTGATAAGATATTGTTGTGGCAGTTTTTCATCCGAGAGCTAATGTTGTTATTCTCTGTCCATGAGATCTTTAAAGCTGGAACATGCAGATGTTCAGCATGACCAGCACATTATTCATCTGCACTCCTTTAATACAGCAATAACCTAATTACCTTGACGTTCAGTATCCGACTGACGTTACCAAGGAAACCACAAGTGATCAGCAAGAGACTGACAGGCCGAATAATATCAACATTTTTTTATTTTTTTGTCATGTTCTGACTGTTCTGTTAGGTTTTAATAATTAGGCCTTTATACAGTTTTGAAAAAAACAACAACATGTGCAGTGCGTTCACATTTCCAGAGGGATTCTCGTGGTTTGATCTCTACGAGGGGAAAACGGTGAAGGGACTGAAGCTGGGTCCATTCAGAGCTGAGATTAGAGTGACCTAATAAAACCATCTACAACACATAATGAAGTTTCTTCACTTTTGCTTCCTGATTATTTTCTGATTGTATGATTTATGATTTCTTGTGTTTTTAAGTGAGAGCCGCTACCCAGAGTTCAGCTTTATTTCCCATCCATGCGCAAAGCAGTTCAGAGTGTTCTGGTTCATCTCCTGGTGTGGAGACGTGATCCTCTACGCGACATACGTGTAGACTTTACGATCCTCCGGCGTCCGAGCCAAATATTCTCTTTCTATAAGTCCTTCAATGCGCTTTTTAATGACCACGGGGCTGGGCAGAAACCGGGCCCTCAGCTGCTGGGTCACCTGTCAGGAGACAACCAATCAATCAGAAGTTTACAAACATGGAAAAAAAAAAAATCACAGTTTATAAAGAGTTTAATAACAGGACTCACCTCAGCTACCAGAACATTGTGCTGCATCTTCTTCCTGGATTTCATGATGCGTACGATCGCCGCCTCAATCTCGTGCTTCCTGTCGTCGTCCACCTTCTGCCGCGTCTCCTTCCGCTCGGGGTCCGACTCGCCCTGCTTTGCAGCGACTGCAGGAGACACAAGCATCTTCAGAAACAGCTGATGAAGGTCATTTCATTTGACCTCACATATGAAAAAACAGGGACAAAATCTCACATTCTATTCAAACTTTACATACATAACAAACATTTCAAACAAAACACACTGACTTTCCTTTATTTGTTAGTTAGTATCAGGTGGTAATTATAATTAAGGGGGGCAGAATTACTTAATTATAGAGAGCCTTTTATTAGACAAATAAAATTGTATCGGTCCCTAAGCGGACGTTACAAAACACTTGAATTGGTGGACAGCGCCCTCTAGTGGCAGCACAGCACCTGTTTGTATTTTGACTCTGTGCAGTTTGGAGGTAAACTGGTCGTTGACTGTAAACACGTGGCCATTTTCCATCTCTTTGCTCTTGGGTTCTTTGGTGAGAACCCGCTGGGTGGGTTTCCCACAGGCTAGAGACTGCAGGGCCCGGATCAACTCCCGCTCGGGGATGTCTGTCTCCTGCTGGATCTCCTGAAGATCAGAGGTCAGCAACAATAAAGGTTATTTAAAGCTTCATTTGAAAGCCTGCGTGAGGTGCAGCGTGAGGTGTGGTGTGTGGTATAGTGTGTGAGGTGCGGCGTGAGGCTGGAAGGGCTGCTGTACCTCAAAGGTGAACTTCTCTCTGTTGTTGAAGAGCATGAGGATGGTCATCTGGAAGGTGGAGACCTGCAGGATGTGCTTCCGTGTGTTTGAGCCCGTAAGCAAAGCCCCCCCCACACCAACATCTGATCCGTCCTCCTGCACAGATGAACTTTAACTCTCATCTATCCATCCATTTATTATTCTGCTGAATGATCACGTTTTACAGAATGAAACAAGTTTAGGTTAAACTTTTTTCTTCAAATGAACCATGAACCAGAAAAACAACTCGCTGCCAATCAGAACATATTTCAACGACATTTATTCAGGTCTACACCACACCAGAAACTCAGGAACTCGCTGCTGTCCCTGCTTCATGCTGTGTCTGGTGAGGACCTGTTGTTCATGAGACCGTGTTCAGTAGATCAGGTGCTCGTACCTTCTTGACTGAACCATAGAAGGAGGCGTTGAGGTCTGCAGAGCCCATGTGATGCTGGAGGGTGAGCTGTCTGCCGCTGTGCTTCGCCAAGTAAAACCTACAGACAATTCATGAGAACCAAAGCAGCTGTATCCAAACCTCACACTTCTGGGAATGTGATGTTTGATTATATGATTGTAACAGAAGTGTGGCAGTGTACTGGTACTGTCAATAACTGTGATAACATGATTACTGATATTGTTGTGATACCACACATGATAATATTAACATCAACCACATATGATAATATTAACATCAACCACACATGATAATATTAACATCAACCACACACAATATAATATTTTGCCTTAAGAGACACAATGGCTACAAACTCTCTCTCCATTCACTCAATATTGTAATCATGAATTATTTTTTGATTATAGTATGATTGTGTAGTGAAAATGTAATATTGTGACAGCTTTACTAATATCGTGACAGTTAAGTGTACAAGCAGAGAAGGTCCTGGGGTATCACTGTACCTTCTGAAGACCTCAAACGCGTGCCGTGGAGAGGGCGGGATGTTGCATTTGGGCGTGGCTGACTGTGTGGGCCAATAACCTGTAGTCAGAACTCTCACCGTGAGGTCAACACCACAGAGAGACACCTGCAATCAAAACGACAGGCTGCTGTTAATTGGCCCTTAGTGTGTGATAAGTATAGAAAGATTATTTCCAAAGCAACAGACATTGTTTCTGGGGTACCTGTGATGTCGTCAAATGATGCCGAAATTCATCCATTGTGGTATTTGAGATGCTCATGTCTCTGAACATGCCCTCCAGCTTAGAGGTGAACTGACAGCCACACTCCGTCTGAGAGAGAGAGAGAGAGACATGATGGATACATAGGGGACAGAATCACAAGTGAAAGCAGTGCAGGATGTGATGTCCACCTTTAGTTTGGAGATCATGTTTTTCTCAGAGTCGTCTGAGACGCTCTTGTTGGTAAGGAGTCTTCTGGCCAGGTGCTGTTTGTAGTAACGTTCAAACACGTCTTTCTCCTGCATGAATCTGAAGAGAACCATGGCTTTATCCAGGATCGACTCCACCTCCTGTTCTGTCAGCTGAACACAAACACATTAAAGAGAGCAGCCCCTTTTCTCTGTTGGTGCAGAAGTACATTTATTCACTAGTTCATATGTTAACATGGCTCTCTGGAATACCAGATTCTGATTGGTCAATTTTAGCCTTCCTCTGTAAAACACTTCTGCATAATTACTGCTAAACTGCATAACTAACAGCTGTGCTTCTTCTCTGTTTAGCATCACTTCACTGCATGACATTCTCGTTTATGCCAGTGCTTCCTGTCATCTCTTACCCCCTTCACTCCTTTCTTGAGTTTGTCGTCAATGAAGAGCGAGAGGTACTCAGGCGATCTGGAGTTGAGGTTGAGGAAATACTCAAAGTCTCCAGCAATGGTCTGTTTAAAGAGCCGGTCTTCGCTGAAGGACTCCTGCAGGAAGCGGTCGAAGCGTGACTTCAGGTCCAGTAAACCCTGAGTCACACAGAAAAGAGAATCATTCATGCCTAAAACCTACTTGAAAGTTGGCAGAACTGTTTCAGCACTGAAGTGTGTGTTTGATGTGCAGATGAGGTTTGTGTTGGGTTGATGTCTGGATACCTGGATGTAGTCCACAGGATTCTTGCCCTCTCCTTCCTCTGACACCAGAGCTTTGCCCTGTTCTCTCAGATACCAGCTCATACACTCACACATTGTCTTCAGGCCGTTCGGAACCCGTCCAAATAATTTATACATGCAGGCCAGGTCTGAAACAGAGAGGAAGAAAGTGATGTGAACAAAGAAATGAAGTAAACATTACCATATAACACTTTATACACAACAAATGTACTGTTACACATTCATACTGGTCATTTAGGAACTCATGTTGGTAAACTGATATTTCCCAAATACACAAACATTCTAATTACATTCTCATTAAACCAGTCAACGCTCATTTTCTTCATTAACACTGGAAAACAGTCGCCCACCTTCTGTTTTGCCATTTTTGAGCATGTGGACGAGTCCAGAGTTCTCCATCTCCACAATGGTCTTCATGTGTTTGGAGATGAGCTCTCTTTCCACCACCTTCACGATGGGCTCCTCTGTGGATTTGTCCAGGCAGTGCATCACTCGCTCAATCTCCTCGTTTATCCGAGCCTCCACTTTCTTGATGTAGACGCTGGCACTGTTCTCTGCCAGGAACTTCTGACTCTCCATCTACACAGAGAGACAGACAGAGGTCTGAATCCAGTAACATGACCATGAAACTGCAGGTTACAGTTTGTGTGTAGAAACAACTGCATTTCTCCTGTCGGTGAAGTGAGAGACATCTCACACCTACATCTACGCTCATGGCAGTGCCATTACAGTTCTTTCAGTAGGTCAGATATCTCGCACCTGGAAGAACTCAGCAGACATGTTCAAGAATGGGATCTCAAAATCCTCCTCGTAGACCGATCGGCCTTCTAACCCCAAAACCATCAGCATCTGGCAGGCGTTCCTGATGGCCCCCCTGCTCCAAAACATCACAACAGTTCTGAAGATTTATACCTACACAACTACTTCAACATCAGAAACATCAGAATCATGTAGACACAAAAATCTGCTGCAGAAACATTCAGGAATGAGGGCAAGCATGTGATGAAGGGCAGGTTTCATCCATTATTAAACTGGAGCACTTTAAAGACAGACGGACGGACAGACAGAGAGACAGACAGACCTGTCCACCACCTCCCCCCTGCGTTCTCGAGCGATCATGTCCAGCAGAGTCTGTCTGAGGTGGTCTCTGATGCAGCCGTATCGCACCACCTGATCTCTGAAGATGATCAAGCCAAGATTATAAACGTTCTCCACGTTATTCTGCTGAACGTACACACGATCCTACAGAGACAGAGGGAAGTTATTCCAGATAACATGCTTTCATACACCACTTCTGTTTGCAATTGTAATAACTGCAGCAAAAAGAAACCTTCACTAGATCTCTGTTATTGACCTCAACAGAGCTCCTCTCAGAACCACGGCGTCTGTTTTATGATTATCATTTCTTTCTGGTTTGTTTTGTGGGCAACAGATTAAAATTAGAGCCTGGACATTTTCCTACCATGTACATCAGGATATCTCTGATCATGACCATGGCCGTCTGGTGATCATTCCACGCTTGGTTTAACGTTTGCAGGAAGTTGTTGTTTAACGAGTGCAGGACATCTTCCCGTACCTGAAAACAGGTTTAAAAAACAAAACAAGCCATTATTGGCCAGAGGGCAGTTTGAGCGTAAGGGTTGTGTTCACCTGTGTGTGAGATTAACTCCTCCAGGTGTGAACTATCTGCAACCCTATATATGCCTCAGATCTTCATTATGTAATAAAAAGCAGTGAGGATCTCTCAAATCAACCTAAACACAGTTTACAGGCCACTACAAGCGTTACAGTGATTTAAAACAGTTCAGGGGAGCTACTACAATTAAAACTATTCACCAATGTTCAATGAATAATTACATTCATTAGTCAAAACTGTCAGGCAAGACAATCTATTAGCCTCACTGTAGGCTGTTAACGGTTGCCAAGCAACTTTAACAGTGTTTTCACGCCTCATCCAATTAGATTAGAGACGAAAATATCTGTACAATCCAAAGTTGAATATAGTTGAGAACCCCCATGTGCAGATCAGCTCAATCTACAGCACACAGAGCTGAGGACAAGCAACACCTGAGAGTGGAACTGCAGCTCATACTTTGTTGATGAGATGTTCGGTGACCACCTCCCTCAAGCCAGTGTAGAGCTTCTCTCCATGTTTGTGGAGCACCATGGTGTATGCGTTCCTGTAGAGCTCCTCAAAGCTCAGCCCGCTGTTGTTCTTCCTCTGGATCTCTTGGATGGCGTTCTTTAGAAGATCCCAGATGTTGTTGACGTACTTCTCATCCATGGTCATCTACAAAACCAAAGAAACATACAATCAACAAAACTTCACATCTGCTGTTTTTGGCATTATGGTTACATCCTAACATCATTAAGACAAAAAAAACCTACAGACCAAAAAACCTAAACACAATCATCACAGTCAGATCTTCTTAAAAGTATCATAAAATTCCTTGCATGCATCTAAATGATCCAACACCACAAGGCAAAGTTTTGCCTGACAGAACTCACTAGAAAAACCACTTGTTGTTTTAATAGGTGTTTATAGGGCCGCTCTTCATTGTCAAACCTTCACACATACTGCAGGTAACAAAAATCGATTTCTCTTTATGACCAAACCTGCGGTCCAACTCTTGACAGCTACAAGTGACTCAGCAACACTAATCTCACAATAAACAATGATGTCCGGCAGGCATCTCTTAGCTAATCGTATGTGTGAATTATGCCTTTCACTGAGTTATACTATAGTCTGAGCTGCAGTTAATTGTTATGCTCTTCACAGCGTCACCAACACAACTTTCTCCATGAAAAATCTGCCAACGTGCCAGAAGACAGCTAACCAAACACAGGTACCGCAGATCTCTCTGCTGTCTGCTAAAAGCAGACCTGTGCACCATTAATGAGGCTGAGATCTTCATTAATAGGGTGTTAATGTGTTGAAATCAACTAGCTGACTAGTACAAAGTACTTGATTAATTGTTTTTCCACTGTAGCTGTGTGGTTGCTAAGGTTTTTGGGTGATTTCTAGGGCAAAGTTAAATAGTTGCGCTGCAGGGATAGCTGCCCACTGCTCCGTGTGTGTGTGTGTGTGTGTGTGTGTGTGTGTGTGTGTTCATGACTTGCAGTGTGTACCTCATTTTAAATCTGTAACAGTGATTTGCAGAAAAGCAACTAGTTTGCATCTCTGATTATGATAATAGATCAAAGAGGCACAGAAGTCTGTCAAATTTTTAAAACGTTAAACTACCAAAAAAGAACCAGTTTTTTAAAAAACAGAGTCCCTGCAGCAAAACAGGACTGTAACAAAGATGCATGAACTGGGAAGAAGAGTTTCTGTAGAAGTAAAGAAACTGATGAAGCAAAAGTCTCACAGGAAACCTCCAGACATTCTAGAGCAATAAAGCCGTGAGAGGCTACGGTTTAACTTCTGCACTGTCTGCTTTAAATGCACACGCTATAAATCAAAATTTTTATAAAATAGTTATTTCATATACCTGACAAGAGATCATCAAGTAAACACAAAGCAAAACAATGTAACAACATTTTTCAGAGCAACAAATGAACTTCAACAAATGAAGTGGTGCAATAATAAAGTTATACATTTAAAAAGTTGAGGGTCTTGTTTATGAGGAAACTTACAAGGTCTTTGGCTGCAGCTCAACCAATAAACTGATTATATGACTGTATCAACACCAAATCTGAGTTCAAACATTCAAACATTCCAAGCAGCAACCTGGTAAGTTAGTCCAGTTTGAGGCAGACTCAAAGAAAAACTACATAAAGAGACGAGTGAATTCCTCCGATAGTGGGAGACACTGGAACAAAAACAACACATCAAAACAATGTCTTATCTTCTTTACCTTATCTGACTGAGGATGGCATTTGTCAAGTCATGTTGACTTTCTGACAGGTGTCTGACTGTAAGGAAACTGAGGGGCTTTTTCAAACCTTCAATAAATGCTTTTAAAGCAGAAAGTCTGTGATTCACTCAGACACAACTAATATGTAGTCTAGTTAAACCTCATTTATCATCAAACAACATTAAACACCAGTAACAGACAGAATATTGCAGAAATCACAGGTGCAGAAATGTGCCATTTTGTAAAATGCTAACTTTTTAAAAATTCAGCCATATGATATAAACGCTACATAATGATGACAGTTTTCAGCTGAATCTATCTAATCTATCCTTAGTTCCGTATATAATAGAAAACCAAATGCTTAGGTTCGCAAATAATAACGTAGGAGACAAACAAATGTAGACCCAGTATGGCCAGTGACAGCTGAACCAGCCCATAACACCAGTGACACACTCACAACACCGCAGCACCAGATCCAGCATCCGCTGTACAGTTCCAGTTCATGGAAGAACATAATGTTCAGTTTATGAATAAGTTTATGTTCTTTAAACACTGATTGTCTCTGTATGTTATGTATGTACCCTTGCAGCTCTAGCCACCCCTCTCTCTATCAACGAGCACAATTATAAACATGTTTACAGCGTAAACACTAAAGCCATCACGAGTACTAGCGCTTTATTAGTATCTCTTAAACTCAAAACAGCTCCAGCCGCTGCGGCCTGCTGCTCTGCCCGACCCGGCGCTCGCGTGAGCCCTGCGGCCGCCTGAGGCGCGCTTATCCCGGCTCGTACTCACAGGAAAGGCGCGGATCCGCATCTTGGTGTCCTTTTTGGTGCCGGATTTAAGGTTGGACATGTTCGGGGTCGGTAGCGATGCCATCAACAGTTGTTAGGACGGGTTTGTTGAGGGCCAAAACTGACAAATCTCGCCCTCTGTCCCCCCCAAGTCTGAGTCCCTCTCTGTCCCTGTCTCTACAGCGATGGCGGATAACGAGTATCGCGAGATCGCGGCCTGAGCGTATAATAACGCGCGCATTATCGCGAGAACTCGGGCAGCTGGGGTGACATGCGGTAAACAGCGGTGAGGTAAAACTCAGAATACACAGACTGACCCGTAAATCTGCGATTAAACTTCGTGTCATGAAGCTCAAACCACACAGTAGCACTGCACGGGAGTACTTTGTGTTTTATTATTTCTTTATGGGTATTACCGGAACTGTTTGCACTGTAAAGGTACATTCAAACGTTCACAACAGGTTGTTTGTTAAAGCTGCAATCCGTAACTTTCTGTACCCGTAACTTTACGTATGTTGAAGTCAAATAAAGCCAAACTAACATATTCAGTTAAAATACGACCGACAACTCAAATGAAAAAATCATTACAAACGTACTGTTGTGAATTAATGTAATATAACGAGAGCCTTTAAAACACTCAATTATGCACATGCTGAACAACTGATTTTTATTCATTTTTACCCTAATAATTCATTTTACGGCCTGCAGCTTTAAATGCATCGAAATGAGTTGCTTGCAAACACAACGCAAGCAAATAAAACAGTATTTATTTAACCTGCAGGACCTGCACTCAACATCTGCCACAGATATAACAGGGAAAGGATGCAGGACGCTGGATTGTAAGTACTGCACACAATCTACTGCTTCAGTGCACGTCATCAGATGATGTTTGACGTCATCAGATGTCTGACACGAGTCTGGGCTGCGACAGGACACAATTATGATTTGAGTTCAGTGTGTGTTAAAAATACTTCTTAAAATAGTATTTTTAACAGTGTGTGTTAAAAATACTTCTTCTCCCGTGATTTAAAATGTGACATCAAGTGCAGACTGAGAAGAACCATATAAGCAAATGTAAAACACAGACCTGTCATTGAAACGCTGGATGTTGTTAAAGTTCAAACAGCATTTACACACAGACTGGGGCAGAGAATGGGACACAGAAATAAAGGTGACTGGTTTTTCATTGACAGCGGGTTTGAAATATGTCACATCATCTCTATTGTGATGATCTTTATTGGTAAATGAAAAAGGAAATAAGTGCGGATTCATTACCATAAACCCACACTGCTAAAACACCAGAATGAGAATTCTCACCCACATGCTGTTATAATCTCATACTGGGAGAACACAGAAGGTGATATTAAACCACATGATTGACGACTGAGAGACTTAACAGTTAGTTTATGGATAAAAGCAACATCAGCTATATGACAGTCATATGAGTTTAGATGATATGAGGTCAAATAATGACAGACTCTTCAGGGTTGACTGAACTGCCTCCTGTATTAACCTGATAACCTGTATTTCTGCTTTATGATTGGCAGTCTATAGATATGCAAATACACAACATTTGAATAATCGTTGATGCTAGACTGTTTTCTGTTTGTTGGGCATGGATCAAAGTTTATTCAGTTGTTTAATGCACATTTTAAAATGAAAAAATAAAGTTGTACAACTCATCTTGGATACACAGTTACTTCACACACAAAGACTTTAGTAAACCTAATGAAATGGTCTTCTGTTGCTTCAGTGCTCATCCCACCAGCAGGGGGCAGTGCAGTAGTTGAATGGCTGTTGGTGTGACGAGGGTGCCAGGTTTGTTGCTGAGCAGTTAGATGTCTGAAATGCTAGGCTGTTATCTGATATAATTGAATATGTATTACTTCTTTGGTATGTGTTGGCACAAAACAAGTTTCTCCACTAACACAAGCAGTTAGGGTGAATTACTGTTGAATCTTCTCGATGTGCATGTCTTTGCAAGCTGTCACACAGACAAACATTTCCACCCACCATTTTTATAATGATGTATAACTTAATTCTATTGCTGTACACTGTTAACAATAATTTCATAATAACCATGCTTTCTGCTGGAATTTATGTGAGTTCAGGGTGTTAACTTGTTTTATTTGGTTATGTAAAAAACAAACACATTTAGAGTGTTTGGATAAAGTGTGCTGCTGTAGTGTAGCTCAGTTCCCAGCATGCACTGCAGCGTGAATAAATTATGCAGATTGCTGTTTATTGTTCTGTTGTTTGCTTCTTTTCTCGCGGCTGCTGTGCTGCTGTTGTCTGTGTTGACACTCTCAGTTATTTGTGTTGGGGATTCTGAAGACTCATCTTCTGCCTGTCACCATTATTGTGTCATTGGTTTTAAATGTTGACATTCAGGTGTGTTTGTTATTTTACTTTATTGGCCGCTTTGTCAGATCATTTGATGGATTGATGCAGCTGCAGTTTGTCAGGCTGTAAAGCATTTATTTGTGAGAATGGGAGGTTGGGAATAATTCTTTAATTATTCTTTAAGTTAATTTTTTCTGGAATAAGTTTGTTAATACCACAGTTGGGTAAGCACACAGTGATGATTTGCCATTCTGTTAATGTGTGTGTTTTGCTTTTAACACACATTGTTATTTAAAGATAAAGATAGATGCTATGGTATTTCCATTCTAACACTGAACCCAGTGAACAGAGTCAAGCAACACTTTGTGCGTTTGTGTGATTCTGAGTAATACTCACACTCAGGTGTGAAAACTGTTGCTCAAGACAAATGAAACAAGACAAGACAAAGCAGAGGCTGGGTGTGTCTGTGCTGTGTGATACATGTGTCAGGAGGGGATTTTCATGAGGTCATTTCTAGATTCTCAAACGCACGTTGGTCAGCTATGTGTATTTTTGGAGTCATTCGTGGCGTTTGGCTTGCTGTATAACTGACCATGATTCTGTAGGTCTTTTTTTTTCATTTCTGGGTAGAAGATCAGATCTGTTTCCTGTCCTAAATGTAAGAAAATCGACACTGACGTGGAGGCGATTATGGATGGTTCTAAATGGTTTAAAAGACAGGTTAACACAATCACTGAAGATAAAGAAAACCTGTCCATAAGATTATACCTTAAATATCCATAATCCCCCAACAGTCTCCTCAGGCAAACCTGGTTCACAGCTTTGTTTTTATATCACACTATAATAATCACACTTTTATAAGACACAGCATGTCTTAACTCAGCATTTTATGGTCTGATTGTTACTGTGTTAGTACATTATGAGAAAGTAACATAACAATGTTTTCCAGTCCAGTAGCGTACATCAAACCACTCAAAGTGCCTTTGTGATCATCACACAGGTTAAATTCCTAATGATTTCTGTCGTGTTTGAACGATTGCTCTGAGAGCTTCTGAGGTTATTTATCTGTTTGATGTATTTGACTGTGATGTTGATAGTGGCTGTGAACTATTTTCAGATGTTATGGTGAAAGCAAAGATGGAATTTAATATTGCTAATAAAGTCTAAATATAGTGCTCTGAGTGCATCAATGTTTCACTGCAGGGGTCAGCAGCAAACAACACGCCGCGCTAATGAAGCAGAAGATTGCTGTTTGTTTTTTAAATGCTCCTAAGTGCTTTAATGTGCGTTTTAATCTGTTTTCATTTCACATTTCCCCACATTTGCACTTAAATGTGATATTTCAGTTCGCAGTTCGTAAATTAGCAGTCGCATGACAGATATTTTAGCGATATCTCTATGCAATATAATAGTTTACATCTGTACACTGCAGCATAAAACAGACATATATCACAGAAGTGCATTGTTACATTGTTTTGTTAACACAAGTTTTTAAAATGTAACATTTTTAATTTCATCTTTGTTGATGCTAGTAAATGCCAACACAGTTAAGTTACTGTGCTAATGAATTAAGATGCTGTATGTTAGCTAAAGCAGTAACAAATGTAACAAACACAACCTTCCTTAAAGTGTTAATACTCATCCATCAGGCAAAATCAAAGAGAGAGAGCGGTAGTGGACCAGACAGCATGCTTCCTCTCATCTCTCTCTCTCTGATGCTCTTCTGCTGAGCCTGTGGCCTTTGATCCATGTGAAATTGTTGTCTTTGCAGATTTATTTTTGCTCATTTGTCAGGATTATCAGCAGTCAGTGTGTCTGATTGACTTACAGTACGTCACTTCACCTCATTCTGCAAGGAAGCAACAACATCAGCGCTCACCAGCCAAACACACATCTTCTTACTGATAATAGTAAGGGTGGATTTTATTACTAGCCACTAGCTTAGTTTCATCCCATTTAAAACAAACGAGTATGATTCTTTAAAACATATAAATATGGATATTTAAGTGGTACATGAAATATTAGACATACAAAATATGTAAGATTTATTTTACATTAAAAACAAGCCACAAAAGGAATTTGGACATATTTAAAAATGGATAAATGTCAGTGTATTAGAACACACTTGTTTTAATGACAGATAACACAATGATACCTCCCAAGCCAATCTAGTTTGTTGGGTTTAAAACATCTTCATCTGTAGTTATTACAGAAATAACTGATATGAAATGAAGTTGATATTGTTGGTGTAATTAGATATTTTGTTTTCATGCCACTATTACATTATTTACATCAGTTTTACATCAGTCATTCTCATTTTATTAACAGAACTGTTATTTCGGATGTTTGTGGTCCCTGTTTAATGGATAGTTTATGATAGTTTAGAAAGTTTATGTCTCTCTCTCTCTATAAGCAGATCATGACGTCTCAATCAATCGCAGGCGTTTGTTGGTTTATTCTGGTCGTGGCCGTCTGCTATTTTCAGATGCTGTCGTGTGATTGGCTGAGAGAGGGTATAATTATGTTAGATGCCTGAGAGAATTCTCTCTCTCCTTGTCTCTCCCTTACTCTCTCGCTCCTGTTTTTTGGTCAGGGTGATGTTGTAGCTTTTGGTTGCCAGGCTACAATGTGGCAACACCCCTGGTATGTGTGTAATGAGTGTTAAGGTCTCATAACAGCTTGTGGAGTTTGATCAATAAAGGTGATCTACAGTTTGCAATACATGACAATCTAAACACACGCAGTCTGTTGCTCATGCCTGTGACTGCAGTAAGTACATGTTTTTCCCTTGTAAACACAGAGCCAGTCTCTTCATGTGCGAGTGAAGGGGTGCAAACACATTTTGAGCAGAAGAAAGAGGGAACAAGGTTTGTTCTGAATTTTTAAACTCCTGCTTCATCTGATCTGTAAACAGTCATGCACATTTCCACACACACTCACAAATGCAAACACTATGGTTAATTGACCTTTTTTCCTTTTTCTGAGCAAAAATCACCTACTTATTCACTTTTAACCTTTTTCAGAGGGTTGAGCTATATAACACTGAATTTGAAATGTGTGTTGTTTACAGTGTTGTTGTTGTTATTGGTGGCTCAAACACCATGTATTTATTATTCAGTAAGACTGCTTAATCTTATTGGCCGAGCACAAATGACATCATTTCCTAATCATGCAGCTGAGAGACTTTCCAAATCATATGATCCATTTAAATATACCAGTCATTAACTTCCTATAGGTGCTTGTGTGCAAACAATGGGGTGTGAACAATATGATTATTGTATAATATTCTCAGAACAGCTTAATGTTGCCTGGAATCAATCTCTCACTCATTCTTTTACTTGAACACTCACTCTCTCACTCGATCACTCAATCACTCTTTAAATATAATCCTTTTTTATATTTACACAGAAATAAATTTATAATCAAATACATCCTAACAGTGATGATGAGTCAGTGTGGCATCTGGAGCTCTGATTTTTTTTTTGTGTTTGATAATTCGATCTGGAAACTATTTACAAAAAACAAATCGTGTTTCTATGCAATTGTTTCATTTTTCTCCATTAGTGTCGTTTCATACATTCAGTGTTTCATTATCAGCACAATGACCCAGAATGAAAGAATGTCACAATGTGTTCATTATAGAGCCAATGAAATCGTTTTGCTAGGGAAGCAGGTATTTATACTCATTGTGCAGGAGACATTTTCATGTCTGCATACTCTATTTTCTGGAAAAAACTGTAAACTTTAGTTCGCTTCTTATCCACTTTTAGGCTTCCAGTAGCCTGTTTTAATAACATCAGGCCACAAAAGTCCAGTTTTAAGTTTTTAATTGTAGTTTCATTTAATTGGAGTGATGATTTATCAACATGAAAATCAGAAATTAACTGTTTATTAGTGCTTTCACCAAGACTCTAATAACTGCTGGTGCATCAGTCGCTGGTTTTGCATCATATTGCTTCTGTTTACACAGATTGCTGACAAACAGTGAAATAAAACAAATACATTATGCAGCTACCCTGTGCTTTCAGATCAAGACTCTGATTGGCTGATCAGGATCTGCTGACATCACAATAATAGATGTTTTGTACAGTATGTTCTAACCCTGTGGTCTCCCTTTTTTTCTTTCTCTCCCTTCTCCCTCTCTGTGTGCTTGCCCCATCTGTCTTTCATCTTCTCTCCTGTCGTCTCGTCTGTTTCTCCTCTTCATCAGCAGAAATGCAGCAGCTGAAGGGGTACTGCAGTGCTCGGGGACTGTAAACACAGACGCACCGAATGAGTGTCCAGCCGTCAGCCAGCAGAGAGGAGTGTTGTCGGGTAAGACCACAGACTACTGGTGTGTTACTGCACCGCTGGCTGGAGAATGTGATGCCTTCACATTCTTCAGCTGAAGGTTTTTGGCATCATGACTTTGTGAAGTTAGATGTGAGCAGGTAAAGACATGAGGCTATGTGTGTTAAACACTCTCATTTATTATATTTCTTTTAGTTTAACTTTCCTTTTTAGACCCCTTTTCCATCTTTGTCTCTCAATAACTCCTAAAATAAAGCTTGTTTTGTGGATCTATGTCACATATTCAGATTGACAGAGAAGACTTTTGAGAAGTGATTGTATTCCCTTTAGATCAGACTGTTGGTTCTAAAGGACACTCACTGATTCACTCTTGTGAATCTTAGGAGCTTTTAAAGGTTCTATGCTCTGACCTCCGGAGAACTCATAAATAGCTCTCTTCTGGTATAAAGAAATATTTATTTGTTGTTTACAGGAAAGTCAGACTGGGATCAGAAATGGTCCGATGTTCTTTTTCCTAATGCGCATTCCTGGTCCTCATCGGTGCATGTAATTCTGAGGAAAACAATATTTGTCTTTGTTATCCTAAATCAATCGTAATATCTTGCCCCGCCTCTGACATGACTTTCCAATGGATGTAACCAAGACTGTGTGGGTGATTGGTTAATGTTTACTGGTAACCAAACAGCTGTTTGGACTTTGTTTTAGACTAGTGTTGTTGGTAATGCAGCCTTTTCAGCTTATTGACACATGTCCCAGTGTAAATTTCTGTTTAAGGTGGGTGCAGGTGACGTTTCAGGAGTGGATATGTGCTGTGTTCTATCTCTGTTTGGTCAGGTATGAAACAATCGCTTTTCACAATTCCATGTAAGATGTTTAAAAGTCCCTTCTCATTTTTCTCTCATTGGATATTCTGTTTGACAAATGACTATTAATTTCACCATGTCACATTATGGAAGTAGAATGAGTTGCGAATGATGTCCCTCTTTGGTAGCATCGAAGGTTCAGCTGCTATTGGACTCTAAAACACTTTTAGAAATCTTTTTTCGAAGTTTTATTCTGCCTTGAAATGTGCTGATCTGTTCCTCTCTCAAGTGTAAAAAAGCACATGAGGGGTAGAATAAGAGAGATGTGTGTGTGTCTGTACTAGTGTGATTCTAGAAAAGGAATTAGAAAAGATCAGCTCACTCATGTGGAAAATCTGAGATAACACACCTGGCATGACTGAACTGCAAACCCTAAGTAACCTCACACATACACACACACACCTTACGCACACACAAGTGCATGCACACTCATTCAAATGCAAACACAATCTCACTCCCTGCTAGAAAATCCAATTTTAAATTCATGTTGTTTCAAAACACTGTGCCTGCTTTCTGCTTTCAGATGGTCAAGCATGCTAACAGATTCACTAGGTTATTGGTCTACCATCTGAACTAATAACCAGGATAGTCCAGCTATAAAGCGTCTGCAGATTGTTTCAAATGACGGTTAAGTAAGATGGATTTTAAAGCAGGACTCACACACAAAACCTCTTCCTGTGTAAGACGCTGTGTTATCTTCAGCAGTGTGTGACAGCTGTTTCCTGTCATGCTTTGACTTAGTTTGACTTTCTGATCAGTTCTGTGATTGTTTTAATTCAGGTTTAGGTTTAGAGGAGCAAACTTCTGAAATCTCTGGCATTCGCTAGGGGAAAATGACACAACTCACTCTGTGGTTTATACACCCTGATGCAAATAAGATAAAACAGGTTGCCATGGTGATAGAAAGAACGATCGCCAAACACACACACAGTTTCTTCTTTCTGCCCATTATCATGTGAGCCCACTTTAAAACAAACACACACACGTAAGTCAGTCTTCTGCATGCGTGTCACATGTTCTTCAATTGGTCTTGCACACATAGAGTATGCGTTAACTCCTGACCCAGAATGCATTGCGGTGAGCCACATTGGCTGGTGACCCATGTGTGAGTTCTTGTTTCTCTCTCAGTGGAGAGACAGCCTCTGCACTGCACGCGGGTAAGAGCTCCAGCAGTACTTCATGACTGTTTGAATTTAAAAGATTTATATACTAACATACATATATATCTCTACCGTATTTATTACATTTATGTTCAAAAATGAATACAGTAACTGTATATTTTATGGTTCATAACCACATAAATATTATACAGTTAAATATTAGTACCTAGTACAATTAGTATAGTAACATTGTATATTTACTACTGTGTGTAAGTTACCATTTTAAGAGTTTATATTCTAATATGCAGGACACTTTCTGTCTTGTGAACATTATAGTTTCTATTATATGTGTTGTTGAGTAGTTTAGGGAAACACATGAACGGTTTGTTTTATAATAACATTATGAAGTATTTGTGATGTCTGTTCTGACTGGGTTTTGTGTACTGCAGTTTGTCTGTAGATGGAGGTAATATTTGGCGGGAGAGTGCGAACAGTGTTCAGTCATTGTGTGATCTACTTCATTTTCCTGTTTTCTCTCGACACGCTGGAGTGAAATGCTTCTTTCGCAACACGCTTTAGTTAAACTGTATTCAGTTTTGTGACATTTAGCCTCTTTTCAAAAGAGGATGTTTGCAAACTGTCAACTTCTCACTCGCTGTTACTAAACTAAACTTCCTGTTTTAGCCATTTTAATGAACAGTTCAGCATATAAGACACATTTAGTTTCCTAAATTAGCATCTGCATAGATCAGGCAGAAATGTTTAATTGTAATAGATTTGTTTAGAAGTTCTGTTGTTTTTCATACTTTGCAGACTAATTATGCTTTGATATTTGCATTTGAGGTTTGGCTTGTTAACAAAGTGAAGGCTCAGTGGTTCAGTAAATAACTCATCTCACAGTCATCAAAGATATTAAATTGTGCAGTTTATGGGGGAAGCTGTTCTTTTGAGTCATATCTATGAAGACCACCTAGCAACACCCTAGCAACCACATAGCGATGCCATAGCAACCATCCACAACACT
This sequence comes from Yasuhikotakia modesta, assembly GCA_036877545.1. Taxonomy (NCBI): domain Eukaryota; kingdom Metazoa; phylum Chordata; class Actinopteri; order Cypriniformes; family Botiidae; genus Yasuhikotakia; species Yasuhikotakia modesta. The sequence goes on along the minus strand of JBAJNP010003051.1, from coordinate 19,293 downwards.
CAAGCATAGTTGCTGCGGGTTTTGATTTTTTCTTCAGAAATGTTCGTCTAGGTTTGGTAATATAATTGTTTGAAGCTATTGTGCCCTTTTAAGAAAAACATGTGGAATTTGTTGCCATTATGGTCACACTGACCCAACACACACTAAAAGGGTGTGATACATACTGAAATGTGATGAACTGTGATGTAGGGCAGAGCTATGAATTGTGGGAAGTCAAGATCTATTGTGCTGAATGGCTTCTAAAATCAGTAAAGTTGGGCAGCACAGTGCTGTTGCTATTAAGGGCATTTCAAACATCGCTGGTGACTTTCAGCAAAACAGTTAGTCGCTCTCATCCAGCCCTGAACCCTCACAGATCATCTTTCTGCTGATATCTAAAGCTATGAAGGTAACATGTTTCTTTTAAACATTTAAATCTTCTGATATATAGCAGTAGATTGACTGAACAGGTGTTTTGTGATTCATTTACTAGATTATTTACATAGACATAAGGGACAGTGAGAGGTTGTGGTTTATTGGGCTTGTTCTGAATGGTCAGTGTTAGACTTACTGACTTGCAAGAATATTCACTAACCCAGCAAGAGTTGAAATACTGCAGCAAGCACTCAGATCACAGAGAGAGAGAGAGAGAGGTGGAGCAATATAGATGTTTAACGCTACAATGGAAAATTTCTGCCTCTTTCATTGTGTCTATTTACCCTTCTGCTAGCGCAGGTTTAGGAGCTAAGAAAAGAACCAAACAGGCATCATGAAAAAATCATGATGATAAAGGTGCCAACCGTTGTCTTTGTCATTTCCTGTTCAGAAGGCAAACTTCCTGTTTCTGCCCTATCTTCAGGTGACTTTCCTATCTTACATGATTCAAAATAACCCTGTTTCTTCTTTTCTTTCTTCTGCTGTAAATTAAAAATTAGCTTCTGTTTAATTCAAACTGGTTTTACTTTTTAAAATACTGAGACCAGATCATTTTCGTCTGTTAATTGCTCCTGCGTTCAAACCACTCACCAGTGTTTCCTCTCTCACAGGAAGTGTGTGTTTGGTAAAGATTCACATTGTTGTCTTGTAATAAAGAGTTCTGTAATCAGTAGTTTTTGTTTAGGTGTGGGTGCTTCCTTAAAAGCATGATGTTAATATTTAGATGAAAACAGATTTCAGTCAGAGTAGGAGCTACACAACCCTCCAATCACATTCACTCTACACAACCCAATACACAATCACCCTATATACCTTATAACACACACACACACACACACACATATATATACACATACATACACATGAGAGAGAGAGAGAGAGGCTTGTGTTGTGATAACACCTGAATCTGTTCTTAATTATTGATCCATAACTCAGACACACTCATTTATATATAATAAACAGATTTTGTTCATATAAAACTCCACATTGTATCCACCACACTAACAAAAATAAATCGCATCAGATGCATCACATTTTTGTTTCTCATCATCAGTTTTAAACTTGCCTTCTGTAATTGTAGCATTTCTGCATTTGACTGTTCAGTTTTTCACAGATACACACACACAGATGCTCACACGTGTCTGCTTGTTTGCATACACACATACAGGACACGTACTTAGCTAGGAGGATGCAAAACTCACCCCATTTTTTAAAACTTCAGTGAGAACAGTCGGCCATTTTAACAGTCTGCTAATAGATTTCCATTTGTCATACAGAGACGAGAGAGAGAGAGATTCAGTGGAAAGTATGATTTTTTTTGCAGTGAACTGTTACTGCCACTTTCATCACTTGTAGCACTGAAAACAACCTTCCAGATAAATGAGGCTATGAAAAAAGGGAAGTAGAGAATAGAACTAATTTGAAGGCAGCCAAGACATATTTTCCTCGTGTGTGGAACTGGTCAATTTAAAGAAATAGGGAGTTTGTGTGTGTGTGTGTGTGTGTGTGTGTGTGTCTGCCCGTTAATATAAACCAGTTGAACTGTTGTCTTGGTGTTCAGCTGCATATATTATCATATGTTTATCACCAATTGATAGTTATAAAGTTGATCTAACAAACATTCCTACAGTTCCTGTTTGTATCCTAAATGAATTGTAGACCGGTAACATTTGCACTGGATTGTAGTAAAATATAAATGATTTTATTTTTCGCTGTTTAATGGGGCACAGCCACCACCCTGCTGTCTAGACAGAAGTTGTTTTTAACAGTTCGTTTTGTGTGCAGTTTGTTGATTCAAACCTTTTTGTACATTCTAGTCATTCTCTGAGCTATCTCAACTCATTCTCTCAACTATCTGAACTTCAGTGAAACTGAAACAGTAGCTAACGCTAAGGCGATATTCATCACGCATGACACGTGGTGTTGTGTGGTTATGTATAAATTATATGCAGTGTTGCTCACAAAAACTATGAACCTTGTAACAACGATGTTGGGCCATGGCTTGGTTTGCTTATGAGTCTTGTCTGTAATGTTCCCCACTTTCATTCAAGATATTTCCATTTTTCTCTACTATTATCTTTATAAATGTGATAAAGTAGTTTAGTAAGAACATTCTAACATTGGTTTGCTCTGCCTGTGATGAAGTAAATGGATTTTGGAGTAAATACACATTGAGAGGAACTGCAGTGATACTTTCACTTCTGAAACGACTGTAACTCTCATTCTGTGAGAGAAATCCCTCCTTTCAGCAGCAGGTACTGTTGCTGCACAATGCACCAGATGTGTGTGTGTGTCTTACTGCAGACTGGTGTTGAGGGCAGACAGACTCCTGGGAAAAGAACAATGTAATCTCACAGGCACACTGCTTTTCTTTTTCTTTACCTTCATTTCTACATCTCTCTCTCTCTCTCTCTCTCTCTCTCTTTCTCTCTCTGTCTCGCTCTCTCTGTCTCCCTCTCTTTGTGAGGAACTCAGAGTGGCAGCACTTCCTGGTTGTGTTGGTGGGCGGTACCGGCGCATGTGATTGGCTCTTGAGTTCTGTGCTCTGCGCAGTGCTGCTGTTTCTGTCTGCACACTCTCTTGCAGACACACACACTTCACACACAGTGGCGCAACCAGAAGCCACACACGCAGTCCTTTCTGTCTCTCTCTCTCTCTCTCTCTCTCTCTCTCTCTCTCTCTCTCTCTCTCTCTTTCTGAGAATGGTCCTCCCGGTGCCTGGGGCTCTGCTGTCGCGGCCCACCACCCACATCTGAGCTCACACACACACACACACGCAGTGAAACGGACTCATTATCAATCATGATATGAGAGGTAAGACTCACTTTTTTCTGTAACACCAGCTGTGGGGCTGCAGTAATGCAGCTATTTTATCGCATTTCTGTATGTTGCTGTGGGGGTTGTTTAGCATGTGTGAGTTGTCTTTGATTTCATAGGGGGCATTTGCGGTTAACTGCAGTTTGTTACGTCTAGGCAGTCCCCAACCACAGCGCAGCACAGCGGGAAAACTCAGCAGCACAGCCTGCTCATTTTCTCCTCTGTGTCATTCTGAAAAGTTCTGCCCTTGTATGTACCTATGCATGATTGCATCTGCGTGTCTGGCAGGAAACTGCCTCACACAGGTACCCCCACCCCTCCTCAACCTGCTACTAGTTCAGACAGTGGCACCCTGTGATTGGTTAACTGTTGAACCCAAGAGCACTTCTTCTTTTCTAAGCCTCCTCGTGGACTCACTTCCTGTTTGTTTTACGTGTGCCCCAGTGTGTGTGTGCTTCACTTTTTGCATATGCTGTTAGATCTCTGTCGTAAGAGGAGAGCGCACACCCCCATGTAAATTATGTGTGACACGCTTAACTGCTGTTTCCTAATATGGCTTGTGCTAGATTTGAGAGCAGTAGGACCCAGTCAGCCACCCTGGGACTGCACAGGGGCGTGTGTGTGAGAGCGTAAATGTCTCAGAGAAAAACACGCAGGTTTGGAGAGAGATGTTGACGCAGGTTTTTACTTCTGTCCGAGTGCGTCACTCTTCAGTCATTCAGTCATGTAAGTAAACGTTTAATGCACTCTCACAGCAGAGAGAAACATATGGATTCAGCTCCTCACAGGTCTGGTCATCCGCTGCGCGCAGAGAACTGCGTTCTGCATTTCCTGCTCTTAAAGAAAACGTAAGAAACTGGATTGTTAAACAGGTTATGCAGTTTTAGGGCATTTACTGGCTATTGTTTTACCGGCTCTGACACGCTACAGATAATTGTAAACTCTGTAGCGATCAGAGAGATGTCATGCGTCTACAGAAACTCAAGAGTAAGTTGACTGGTGGTCTGCGATTTAATTGTTTTCTGTTATTTGAACTCTCTTTGTGGAAAGAGAAAAACAGATGCATTGGTATGTCAGGGTGGTGTGGTGCAAACTTCATGTGATTTGTTGGTGGCGTGCTGTAGGCATGAAAGTGAAAGTAGTTTACATATGTGTAAGAATATGAGCACATGGAAGCGTTTGTAGTGAAGCACTTCAATTTACTTCACATTAAAATCCACTTCTAATTAGTTTCAGTTCACATTCGCTCTACATTTGAGATTTCTCCCTGTTAACAATCTTATCAGCATGTTTTTTTGACTTTAGGACATTAGGTTAACTGTTCCGCAGTCAACTGCTAATTCTACATTTGTTGTAAATTGTAATGTAAATTGTAATTGTAAATGTAATTGTAAATTAAATTCCCTTTAAAGAATCCCTGTAATTTCTCAGTGAAATACAGTCTCATATGCTTGCTGTAGAATGAAGATGATAAACGTGTTGCTTCTGTTATATTACAATATCACATCTGGTTGCTCAAACGGTCTCAGAGCTCTTCATGACCGCGTCTTTGTTTAGTTGTTTTTGTCTCGCTACATGGCTGCATTTTTGTCCACACATCCTAGTGTGCTGTTTGCCAAGGGATGTGTTTGCATATTTGTTTTTGCATGCGACTGATATTTACTGTCTTCATTGTCAATAACTAATGATGTCTTGCAGCCCAAAAACTGAGTCCATTGAGATTTTTGTTTTAAAATGTATAGAAGGTATGAAAGAGAAACACGCTGACATGTGCTTTACGTTTGGTCAGTTTGTTTGGTGTTAACATTACTATTACACCCACCAGTGGAGTTGCTCAAAGACTTATGCATCGATTCCTGCACCACTTCTAGTTCTGCAGTTTTGATAAATAATACAGAATTTGTTGACCTTTGAGGTTTGGATGAATAAATGGTGCTTTTGCTGAGTTACTGGGTAGAAGGACGTCAGTGTGAAGCGTTGTGCTGTGTAACCATGGCGATGATACTATTTTCAACCCTGTCCAACATGGCAATCATCACCTACACACGTCTGAAGCGTGTGCTGCTGCGCTACAGCGCATCTGCGGCCGCACACCTTTCTGATCAGAGTCCAGTTCCCACACACATTCATTCTGGTTCAGCCCAGCTCACAGCAGGGTTAGCTGATTCCAGATCAGAAGACAACATACATCATGAAGATGATTCATTCTGCTTTTCAGATTGTTGTGACATCTGACTTAAATGTAGATCAATGTTTGTTTCTGGCACCAGTATATAATTTAACTTTAGTTAAAGCTTTTTAAGGTGTACACATTTACCATTTTTATTGCTTTTTTAACCACCTTTCAATTATGCAAACACCCTTTAAGCTAAAATTTCAAAACCCAGCTTTTGCGTTTTTTAGAGGACGGTCACTCAGGTTTGGAACAACACGAGTAAATAATGACTTCATGAAAATGTTCATTTTTAGGTGAAACATCTCTTTAATGTTCCATTCAGTGCATCATTAAAATACTTTTCATTTCAGAACAACAGCCAGTTCTCCTCCCAGTGGCAAAAACGCTCGACTTTTTAATGGGCTTTGATTGGCATACTTCCAGATCATTCTCTCTCTGATCCTCGCTCGCTCACTATCGTTCCTAATTTCTTTCCTTCTGTGACCTTGCAGAAACGTCTGAGAATGTTGTTCCAGCACAGCAGGGCATTGTGGGAGATATACAGAGACACAATAGCCAGATCATTTAATAAATGAGCAACTAATCCCAGAAGACAAAGACGTCTGAGCATGACTTTTAATACTGTGTTGATTATGTCTCAGAGATAACACAGGCATGAGCAGGTTTTGTGCATGTTTATGCAGTTTTGTGCAGGTTTGTGCAGGTTTTTTTGCAGGCTGCTATAAGTTTGGTGTTTTGGTGTTTGTATAGTGTAGTTGTCATAAGATTAGAGTGTTGTCATGGAGTTTTCCAAATGCTATAGTGTTTTTGGGGTTGCTGGGCTGTTCTGGGGGTTACTAGGTTGCACTTTTTGGCCTTTAAGTTAAAACCCCTTTAATGATTCTTTAATTTTGCTGTGTTGTCGTTTGACTTCCTGATGTCAAAAGATGTCCTGCATCTTTTGTGTAAAAATAACACAGTTAGAATCACAATAGTATTGATAAAGACATAATTGTGTGTGCACTATTGCTCCATCTCCTGCTACAATTGGCTAATTCTGGCTCATGCAATACTTCAGAGAAACAGGAAATGACCTTGCTGTTCACTTCCTATCTTCTCTCACTTTGATAGATGATATGTCACAGATCTTAACATTAGCTGTGATGTGATATTTGGTTCAGTTGTAAAGGGCAGATTTGTATGTGAGTATGTGTTTATGTGTGGTGTGTATGTGTGTGTGTGTCAGTAAGAAGAGGGTGTGTGTGTGTGTTTGTCCAGGAATGTGTGTGACAATGTTTAATTTGCTCAGACTGACAGTATTTTGCAGACTTCAGTACATTTCTGGCATTTTTTGGTGTGTGAGGGATTTATGCAGCTGGTGAGAGTCTAATGGAGAAGCAGTGAGAAAGTGTGAGACAGAGAGGTTGAGATAAGCCTGAGGGAAGATGGGATGCGTCCCAATCCACATACTGTCTGCCCTAGTATGCAAAACTAGAATTAGTGAGCTGATAACAGAATGAGGAAGATTAACAAACTGTATCTTCTAGTGTAGTCCAAGATAATATCACTGTAAATATTTCTTATTACTTCTGTGTTTGTTATGTTATAATTGGTGTTGATGTTATTTGTTGATATTATTTTGACTGTACACATACTGTTATATATGCAAGGAAACTGAATCTCTCTCGCTCTCTCTCTCTCTCTCTGTTGCAGGTGGGTACTGAGTACTGCACCTCTTGCATCTGCCGCTGCTTGTACTTGCTTATAGTATCAGCCACAGCTTCCTGCCTGCTTGCTGCCCGACATCAGTAAAAACTCCCTGCAGAACCCTAAAATCCTGCTGGAGACCCTAACCCACCCCAAGCGCTCGCTTACCTTCTGTAGTGTGTGCATGACATCCACCGGAGTCTGAGGAGTTCTGTTTTGGGTCTTAATCCAGCGTTCCTTTGCCACAGCCTGGCCCACATCTCGGGGAAAAGAGGGGCTTAATGATCTAAAACGAGAGGAACATTGCTGGAAGAGCAAACGGAAGTTCTGCTGTTGACACACACACACAAACTCGTTGGGATTTAGGGAGATCGTCCGCCACTAAAACGTAAAATGGCGATGAACGTGGCTCACATTCGGGACACAAAATGGCTGACGCTGGAGGTGTGTCGGGAGTTTCAGAGGGGAACGTGCTCTCGGTCCGACGCCGAGTGCAAATTCGCTCATCCCGCCAAGAGCTGCCAGGTGGAGAACGGGCGAGTCATCGCTTGCTTCGATTCGCTGAAGGTACGAAACACACCTGACTGGAGCTTTACTGCTGTGTACACAGTCAGCTCATAACACAAACACTTCATCAGCAAAACATCTCAGAAGGTACACAGGTGAAACTCTCTCTCTCCCTATCACTTTCTCTCATGAAACATACCTAACTGAGGAGCTGTATTCAAAGTTTGTTCACTTGATAATGACTCTGAGACATAGACAGGCAGACTTTACCAAAAAAGCTGACGGACATACAACATAGATGTTTGTTGAACATAAACAGAATACAGGTTTATAAAACATTTTACAACAAATGTTTGTTGAACAATTGAACGCTCCTATAAGCCCAAACATGTGGACTAGTTTATTAGGCTGAGAATTCCTGTTTGATTTGTAGGATTTCTCACAGGTATGGCAGGGCTCTTATTTAAACAGAAAGTCTCAGCACTGTTTTAGGGCATCTGACTGGTGTTAGCAATGGTTTGGATAGTTTAATCAGATTTAGATTGAGAGTTATTTTAGATTGACGTGTGCCTCATTTCAGAGAACAAACATACATGATGACAGTTTCTTCATCTGGGTGGCTCAGAAATCTTTCTGTGTGTGAATGAACTGTACTACATGAACTGTTTCATTTACAGTCGTAGTTCACAAATGGAGGTGCTCCATCACTGTGGCAACGCACTGAAGCTGTTGATGTGTTGTTCTGTGGTGTTGTGGTGATGGCCAGTTTTTGTCATTTGTCAGTGTCTTTGGCAATTCAGTTGTAGCTTCATTGTGTCAGTGATTGTTGAAGGAGATTTTTATGACATCACATTTTATACTGACACCTATAGGTGTGAGCTCAGTATCACAAACACTGTTTGTTGGGTTTTCTTGCAAATGAAGAAAATATATTATTACTGTATACTATTCATTCTTAACTCTTTAATCAAAAATAATTACAAGTCCTGCTGTCTCAGAGACTGCACAAAAACTGACTCCTCTGTTCTGTCTGTTCTGGTAGGACAGGAGTAGCCGAGCTCTCAAGTTTATGTCGTTTTTTTTCCAGTTGCTCATTTGGTCTGTGGTGGGAGATTTTTACTCTCAGTGTCAGTAAAGTTACTCAGATCCAGTATGAATGACAGAATACTGATGATTAAAACATGAGGGTTTGGAGATTTGATATTCACAGCAATGATTTTCATTTGTTTTAAGATTTAGTCACTGTAATGCTACAAATGTAGAGCTGTTTTAAAATAAAGACATGACTGCCTTCTGATAGACTAGCTGATGCTAGCAGGGGACTCGCTAGCAAAGACAATGTGAATATACCGCTTAAATTCTGCATGTGTTATGACAAGAAATTTTACTCACTCAGTATGTCTGTGGGCCATGTAACCGTGGGGTTCTGTCTATTAAGTTTTTGACACTTCTGATAACTTTAGAAGATGGGAAGTGAACAAAAATGTCTTTAATCTGTCAAGACTACTACTTAGCTACTGTGAGCTTTCCTCAAATCATTACACTGTTTTTTGTGTGTTTAGTGTGGAGCAAATTAATGATTAAATCAAGCCAAATACACTAGAAAAATGTAATTAAAATGTATTAAAAAATATTAAAAACACTGCTTCACAAAACATCACTTTCCACTTTATTAGATGCCATTTTAACAGTGTTTTATTTATGTGTGTGTGTGTGAGACCACTTCCTCCAGAGCAGTAGGGAATGCCACTTTGTAATTTTCCATCTATTTTTAAATGGCGAGAGGACAGCACACACACAGACACAGACGAGGTTCAGGCTAACTCAACCTCAACACACAGCCTGTCGCTAAGTCTGTCGCTGAGTCTGTTGGGTCTTGGATTATTGTTGTTTGTTAAGTTAGGTAGTGAGTGTGTGAGCTGTGAACAGATGACCTCGTGTGTTTGTGTGTGAGAAAACACAACCCTCTGAAAGAAATGTTTCAATGCAGATGTGAACAGAAGAACATTGTCTAAACGTGTGTGTGTGTGAGTGTGTGTGAGACAGCTCTCATGGCAGTGTTAGATCACGCTTGTTGGATGAAAAGCACACTGTGAGGCTGCTGTTGCCACACACACACACACCATTCTGAGCTTAATCTGTCATTCATCCATCTCACAGTATGATAGATCTGTTATCTGTATGAATATAGATAATACCAGAATGAGAGAGAGAGAGAGAGAGAGAGGAAAATGAGACAACATCTGAAGTAAATAAAACTGACTGAACTTTGATATGTAGGAAAATAATAGTAGGGCTATGGATTGAGTTTGGTGTTGTTTTACACTTTTGCTCCAAGCATAATGGAAGAACATAGAGTGGAAAAGTGGCCTGTGAGTGAAGCTGACGTGGGTGAGAGATGTTTGAGCCGACTGGCCAGTTTCTTCATCTCTAATGAGAAACAGACCGACTGTACGCCTCAGATTCAAGATGGCTGCTCTGATAGTTTTGGTAGGAAGAGGGAAAAAAGAAAGATCAAGTTTAGGTCAAAACAAGCAGCTGCGGGGACATTTGAACAATTTTTTTCCAAGAAAACACACATTGTGTTGAGGCCAAACAAACAGCTGAAACAGCAACATGTGCTAAAGACAGCATGACATCAGTGTGACATCAGTGTGACGTCACTGTTTACTGATCTAGGCCTGATTAAGGTTTTAATTAATGAAAATAATAAAATCATAGCCTGATTTTGGCCTTTAATTGCTTGTTGAATATTCATTCTCATTTCTTGAGAATGAGGTGCATTCATCACAAATGCACCTCAGATTGTGTTTGTTGTGTTTTGTGTTGTTTTCTGTGTGTGTCGCTGCATGATTAGAGCAGCTCACAGACTGATGATTTCAGCAGACAGACACTGGTCTTTTCAGACGATATTTTTAGAATGGGTATCACATGACATGCATCTGAAACACACACACACACACACACTAAATACCAAATGTTTTCATCTCTTCTACATAGTATGTAGGATAAATTTGAATATGATGTAAATAGCTGACTGCAGTTGCAACGGCTGGACCGGCTCCTCCTTCTGAAACATTGAAACAGGTGCTTTATGTAGAAGTTTGAGGTCATTATAAATTACTTTTATGAGCTTATAATTGTGAGTCATGGTAAGGGAGGCGTTTTGAACACTGATTTGTTACGCATTTCCTCAAAAACAGTTTTTATTTATTATGAACAGCTTTAATATGCAAATAAGAATGTTAATGTAAGACTTATAAGTGCTTCAATTTTTCTTTAGTTAGCTTGACGTTAGCAAGGATGTTTAATTCATTCTCTTGGCCATCATTGATTCTGATTAATGTGACTTTATAGCTATTTCTGATACGAACTTGATATTAATTCCCTGGTAAGAGCAAATAAAGTTCTGCATAATTTTATTGCCATCTGGAAATCCATTAGCAAAGACATCTCAGCAGTTTCTGCTGAATAAAAATGCTAAGATACCTAATAAATGCAGATTAGCACAGATGTTTCCTTAGATGTCTGTTTAATAAAATGTATGAGTACGTGTTAGCTGTCACCCTGAGAAGAAATAAACTAAACTTAAGCTAAAATATTTAGCCTTCCCTCCAGTGTTTTCAAGGGATTATTATTATATTTTAGAATTGTACTTTTCTTTAGGACCCAGCAAAAAAACTGCATGTCTTTTGTTTTCAGCACAGCGTCTAAATGCCGCTGGCTGCATTTCAAACAATCCCTCACTTCTGAATATGACGGTAAATGATTGGTTTGTTGTGTTGATTGTTGTCTAATGCAACTCCCTCTGCAGTTCAACACTTGCAAACAGATTGTTGTTCTTGTTTTGCTCTGAACTGTGTAGTGGTACCAGAGGGAGCCCGAAGCCTTAGATCCAAATTCCAGTGTCCTCTTATTTATATCATCTGATCTTCTGTGTCTGAAGACCTCAGCACTTTGGAATACAGCCTCCAGCTCTCCACCAAATACAGACAGCTTCTACAGAAGCAGTCACTGCGCCCCAGCCACACACACACACAACTCACGTCATCCTTGACTGTGTTTGTGTGTGTGTGTCTGTACACTCACTTTCTCTGTATATGGGTATTTTTGACACCAAGCTTACATTCCAAAGTCTAAGAGACAGAGGGAGACAAAATGTGCCTGTGTGTGTGTGTGTATCTGTGTGTGTGTGTTCCTGCTCTATTTACATTACATTAAGTAATCACAAACACACTCAATGCTTCTCAGTATCTGAGTTTAACATTTCAGATTCACTAAACACCAACAAAATATTAAAGTTAAACATTATCATATCTATCTTAAGTTACCCAAATAATTGTATATGTGAAAGCAGTTGTTAGGTTAGTAAAGGCAATTTTCCATATCTCAGTTGTTTCTCAATTGTAAAAGTAAATTGAGGCCTTTGCCTAATGTGATCTGCTGGGAAAAAACACAGTCCATTTAAACATGATCATTGAATACTAGACTAAGGGACGGAACCAGAACAGAACCGGTCTCCATGTAAGGACACAGAACACCAAATGACCTACTGAAGCACTGTTAGCAGAACAGTCAGAGAATGTACACACACACACTGGGCATTCATTAGAGAACAGATGACTGCTTTAACCATAAACATGAGCACAGTAAATCCACAGAAGGCATCCTCATGCCTAAATCACACACACACACACACACACACACAGAACTCAACCAGCAGACTGAGAAAACTGTTCCAGTATGTTAGAACAATATCCCATGATTCCTCATTTTGTTGAGTTTTAACATAAATATTGGAATCAATTGTTCCATGATACTATTATAAAAAACAACTCATTGCATGTTTTATTTAATCATAATTGAATCATAATTAATATCCATCATAATGTTTTTGGTGCCATAATATTTGTTTTGTGATGGTAAATGGTCTTTTTCCTTGTTTTGGTTTGTGTAAATGTAAAATTAATTTCTCATTCTGTTGACAGATATGAGATTCATTCAGTGCAATGCTATATATCAGCGTTTGATGCTACTGCCATCTGATGCCCCCAGTGTACTTTGATATTAGCGCAGTCATTTTCTGTAAGGAACACACACACACACACACTCAGCTTGCATCCGTCTCCCGGAGCAAACGCTGCACTTCCTGTAGATCTGAATGGGTCATCAGACCTTTGACTGACAGGAAGTTCATCATCAGTGACAAAACTGCATTATTTATGAGAAACACCAGATAGTGAACATGCAGCACAAACACGTTTCATTGTTACATACAAATAATTATATACACATTTATGAGTGTGTGTTTATTTGTGAATATCATGGGTGAGATGCATGTAATTACAGACAGTTGTGAGGTTGATCTCACAAACACAGACACAGATGTGACTGGCCCTCCACAGACTGTTTGCACAAACCTCTGTCTGTCATGGTCGTGGTATCCTAGCAACACATCCCTCTGTCTAAGCCAAGCTCATTCAGATTTGTTTATGAAAAAGGATTGAAAAAGCAGTGAATTCAATTACCTGCAAAGAAAGACAGGCAGACAGACAGGCAGGCAGGCAGACAGACAGACAGAAAGACAGGCATGCAGAAAGACAGGCAGGCAGACAGAAAGGCAGGCAAGCATTAAAAGTTAGGTCTTGCACAGGACCTGAAAGAGATCACCCATACTTTAAGGAGAAGAGAAAGATCATTTACTGGAGACTATAGGGCTAATCCTGGATTATAACTCAAATCCTGTGTCACACTGGGCAGATCATGTCTGTTAATGGAGTGTAATGCCCTAAAACCTGTGAGAACTAGTCATTCTGATACTGAGATCCATGTGCTGTTAGTGTAGTACTGTGTGTGTGTGTGTGTGTGTGTGTGTGTGTGTGTGTGTGTGTGTGTGTGTGTGTGATAAACCTACAGCAAAATAAAGAGACATAAACTGTTAATGAGAAACGATTTGGCAGAGCGACTGACAGCTAAACAAACTGACTCTTATCTAATTCTCTCTCTCTCCCTGCCAACAGAGATACAGCAATGAGTGTCATGTCCTCCTTTAAAAATGTAAGAGGTTTGGGGTAAAATTATGTGATTGCTGAGATTTTCAAGTTTAAAAGATTAACTCTTATAGTTTTTTGAAAATGAGAAGCCTGACTCCTTTCAGTACTAATGCATGAACATGTTGAAGCAAAAATACATGGGATTAAGTGTAAAGACATGCACACATTAAAACAATCTGCATTTGTAAACTGCCAGTCACCACAAGTACAAAGAGACTCTGTTTCAGAGGGATGTCTGTGACTGACACCATGCACAACCATATGACCCTCTGCTAACCTCCTAAACGCTCACACAACCCTGTGAAAACATTTCATCTAACCCAGTAATTTTATCAGTACTTGTGATGTTTGTGTGAAGCTGCACTGATACTGTTTGGGGCTTGTGTGTCTGTAAAGCTTTGAGACAACATTTTAAGTGAGGAAACTCAACAAAACATCACTGTTCCTGTTCAAATCAACAAATCTGTCTGAAAGCATGTGTATGTTGATGAAACACTTCTACAGAAGGACTGGTATCGTTTTGCCCAGTGCCTAATTTACAGTGGAGAAAACAAGCCTGTCCTGGTTTTTGTTTCCTTATTTCTGCCTCAAGAGAAGCTGCATATTTACACTGAACAACAGCGTCTGACTGGTGATTCTGTGCTGTCATATGCGAGTAATGACCTTAATGAGCTGTCATGTCAGTGTAACCTCTCTCTCTCTCTCTCTCTCAGCTGTTAGGGGTAGAGTGATGGCCATAACTTTCCCTGCAGCTTCTCTCATTTCACTGACTGGGCTGTACTGCACGTCATCTGAGGGTCCGGTTACAGATGAAGGGTTTTCGTGAGGTTCACGTTAACACACGTGGCAGGTGGCCAGACTCACTAGATTCACAAATGACACAAAATTGAATTATAGTTCTTTCATTCTAGAGGTTTTTGTGTTATTCTTAAAAAAGAACAAAAAAGAGAAACTTATCTGATTAAATAAAATACAATATTCATAATCCAAAATGATGGCCTTGCAGGGCTAAAAAATAAAGTTCAGCACATCTGGGCGTGAGAATAGATCACAATGACTTCATTGCAGCAGGAGTGATGTGAATGACATAAGACCACACCAATCACAAATGAGTGTGCAAATAGATGTAAAACAGAACACCAGTGACATTCAGTATGTAAATTTTAATTTATAATGGCACCAATTACTTTAATGGTGAATGTTCTGTATGTGACTAGAAAGATGACTAGCATGTTTGAGGAATATCAGCTGTATGTTGTCTAATAATCCCAGAAGTTGAGTGTTACTAAAGAGCTCCTGGTTTAATAAACAGAATCACTGTAAGAGCGTTTGACAGGCGCGCTGTGATTTGCATGTTTTTACATCAGCTGATTTACTGCAGACGTTTACAGGAAGGGCGAGTGGGTCGGTTTGGGTGAGAGAAATGTGACACTTTAAACACACGATTCACCCTGGATCACACAACATCCACAAACACTCCTCTCTTCATACCTGATCCCCGCCTCTTCTCACACACATGCTCAGTGGGATCCTCAGGTTCTGTCACATGTTCACCGCACACACCCTCATGCATGCGCAGACCTGCTTAAAGGCAGACAGACGGACAGATAGAGTGATAGGAAAGAAAAAGAGGGTGAGATCTGAGTTTTTATTGTGCATAAATCAAAGTCACTTTGTAGGGACCAGAGTTACTAATGCCTTTAACAGATGGTACAAACTTTAGCATACAGGATGCCGACTGAAGACTCTTTGATTGGTGTGTGTGTGTGTGTGTGTGTGTGTGTGTGTAAATGATCATTCTAGAATGATCTGTTCTCTGAGTGTTGTTGTGTTTGGAAATTGGTCATTCATTAAAACCAACTAACTCTACCAACCTACTAATTACAAATGTGTCCCTGTTAGACAGGAAAGGCTGAAAGTTATCACTGCAGTTAAAGCTGAAATCTGTAACGTTTTGGTTAGAAACAAAAATCATTTGAGTGTTGAGTGTGAACAATCTCATTATCTTACCACACTTCACAACAGTACATGTATAATAATGATTTATCATTTGAGCTGTCTGTCTGATTTCTCAGGAAATGTCAGTTTGTCTTTATTCAATAGATAAAGGATGTTAACATATTACATATGAGCAACTTTTCTGTTTCAAAAGAGCCAAAATCATGCTTTTAGTGACAGGACCTTTTTAAAGTGTTGCTTAAAATATTCAGTACCTTTGAATTCTGTTTGGGTTTGAATGTTTGGATTGCTGGTGTTTTGGACGCAGTACTGTTTAAGTCCAGACCTAAAAAGGACATGTAAGGGGAAATTGGTTTATTTGTGTCTCTCACACACACACACACACACACACACACACACAATTCATATTTGAAATCTCACGGTTTGATGCATCTTGACTTACATCATCACTAAACAAGTGAATCCAACACACCAACATATAATAGCAATACCAGGAGCTCAAATCAGTGTGTGTGTGTGTGTGTGTGTGTGTGTGTGTGTGTGT
>JBAJNP010003050.1:0-42360 GCA_036877545.1 Yasuhikotakia modesta | reverse complement strand
CAGTCTTACCCATGATTGCGGTTTTGAGTAATGAACCAGGCTGGGAGTTTTTAAAAGCCATACATACTATATATACATATATACACCTCCTCTCAAAAAATTACATGCTTTGTGGTGAAATAGAGGCATTAAATTACATGCATAAGGTGAGCAATACTAATAACAATGTTTGTCCTATTAAATGTTGCTAATTACAAGCAGCATCACAAATGAATTACATTTAAAGTGCATGTGTTTCATTAGTATTATTTCAGACTAATTTAATTATGCAGCACTTTGCTGTTAACTGTTTTAATTAACCTGTGACTTCATTTAGCTAAAAAGGGTCCATTTATTTAAACCATTCTCAGGTACATGCACTGTAGAGTGTCTATGAAGTACAATACATTTCAAAAATTGAAATTTCAATCAGTCATCTATGGTAATGCAATGCTTATGATTATTGATTATTCACTGCAAATATGCTAATCAAATAGCAATGAGGTAAATAGCACTATTTGCTAAATGTCAAGCAAACAAACTGAACACCCAGACATTCAGGTGTTCTGGAGCACTTCAAGATGTTTCAGATGTTTCAAGATGTTCACAGGCATACTGGAAACATTTTCACAAAAATGTCTTTGGATATGTTTTTGGGTATAGGCACTTATATAAGAGAGCATTATTAATATTTAAAACTCCCACGAGTGTGGCAGTGTTATAAGGACAGTTGAAAGCTCAGCATTGGGTGCAGAAACAGTGACATACACATGCACACAGTCTGCAGTGTTGCTGACTGCTAATCAGAAATATATATATTTGAGTGTACATGAGCATATGTCAGTATGAGCACATACGATTGGCTCTGCATTATGAGGCAGTAATGGGTTTGTTAAACAGTTTATCCCTCAGCACATGTGGCCCAGACCAATATTTTATTTTCCATCTTTACTTTCTCTGATGTACAGAAATCCTGCACTAATCATAAAGAAGGTAAAGGTGACATGCCCACATTTGCTTTTATGTGCTTAACTTTCATCTAATTTACATAACTCTAATTCACCACATGGAGTCAGATGTATATCTTAAAGAGGCATTTTTTTCTGTGTAAACCTATAAGTCAATGTTTAAGAAGATTTACAGCATGTAGATAAATACTAAGCTGTTCTTGCGAAATTCTTTTAACTTACAGCTAACCGCTGAGGGTTATAAGAAAAAGAACAGGAGCTCATGTTATGGATTTATATTTAACAGAGCTGAGAGCTTTAAGACAGGTGCTCAATGCCTCAGTGCTCTCCATCAGCCGTTCCCCGACTTTTTCCTTCATCGCTTTTAACTGTGTCTGAGACTTTTGACAGATTTGGTTCACAAAACTGGCAAAACAATGCAGTTAATCTTCAATTCAAAATCTATGAACTTAAGCAACCAAAAACATAGGCAGCATAAAAATCATATCAAAATATAAAACGCATCAATATATAATCAAAGTATAAAAAATTACATTCAGAAATAGCCCTGTGCATGCTACTAAATTTAGCAAAACAATTAAATGCACTATTACTAGATTATAATCAGCATTAACCAATAAATGATACAATGTCAGCATCAAAGTGTTCCTGCAATATTAGCAATAACATAATCCTATATATCTTTAAAAATCTGCCCCTGGTTTAATTCATACTGCTAACAGAGATGTAAAATGAAAATTGAAACCTTATTGGCAAAAAATGGTCTTCAGACTAGATACTGTGTAGAGGTACAAAATAAGAGTTGAGCAGACCGTGACCATTTGTTTATCAGGTCAACCGATTAAGAAGTTTGAAAATCCTAAGGCCAACTGGCATTTACTTTGCAATCTAAACAGCTTAAACTCTTTGTAAAGAATTGTTTCATCAAAGCAAAAATCAGATAATAACATAAATCATCTGCACCTGAACAGTCTGTCAGTCTAACATTCTGTTTGTAGGAACATACAGCAGACCAGACTTTTTCCCTTAATGCACAGTCAAAGACTTCTGGATCTAAGAATGTGCACTTCATTTCTAAACAATAAAAATATGCTAGTATGTATGAGAATGTGAAGATTTTAGCTGACAAAATGGCTTTCCTGTCATCCTATTTTATTATGAAGACAAAGGAACAGAAAACGTTGGGTGGAATAATGCCACATTTTCATATCCACAGTTGTGTTTTAATGGCCCTTTTATTAAATTAAGCTATAAGTATGCATACTCTACCTAAAAACTGGATAAAGTTCATTCAGTCAAATCATATCCCTCTGTAATGTTAGAGAGCACAGCTCTGACTTGGCACACTGTGTTAATAACTCCGATTTAAGCTGTCATCACTGTGAGCGATTAGCCCTTTCAAACTCTGCTTTATTATGTGCAAATGAGGCAGTGAACTATATTTCATGTTAAGATGAATATTTATGTAGATTAGTCTAGGTAGAGGTGTTGACCCCTCAGCTGGTGAGGAGACGTACCTCATCGGAACCACCTCACAGGGAATAATAAGCCATTCTCACCGTTCAACACATCCAAGATGTGATGCTTATCCAGGGTCCACCCACCCAGATTGGAGGCCTCCAGCTCATATCCCTGCAGCGTGGCTGTCCTCTTTTCCCATAGGATCACATTCAGACATGATTCATACTCAAACCCAACGGATACTATGACATATAAAAGTAGAACAAAAGGAATCAATTATCTAAAAATGACATTTATTCCACATACCTTACAACAAATCGAAAATCATCTAGAAAAAAGCCTCTTTATCAAGAAATATGTCTTGATCCTTGAAATTTTAAGAGAAGTGTATTACATTTGTTTTTAATTCTGTATGTGATATTTTATAAAGTAAATGTGGCGCAAACAACAGGATCACTGTACTGTGTTTCTGTGCTTGCAAATGTACTGGACTGTACATTTGCAAGCCATATGATTTTAATGAATCTGGTCATACTGTAGTAACAAACTCCAAATTAGTCCAAATGGAGCCCATCTTCCAAGGGCCACGTTTTTCACCAATGCAGTTTATTTGCAGGCTAATTATAAATAAGCAGTCAGCAGTGTACAGATGGACTAGATAAGTGAAGCCGGTTTTATTTATTGCTTGAATCCAACCCAACGTTGGGTTTGCAAAAGTGGTTCAGAAGACAATTAGGCATACTGTACTCTACATATTTAACAGAATGAGTTCAGCTTTCGAAGTGTTTATTTTCAGCAAGGTCATACATTTTGTGTAGGTATTATAATTAAACCATATAATTGGCCTAAATTCTCTGTCCAAAATTCCCTTAACAACAACAACTTCAACATTCCTTGAATATTATGTTAAACCCTCTAGCCTGTATCATAAAAATAAAATTAGGCCTTTGGTAATCAGCTTGACATTTACTATCAGTTTATGGAAAGATTCATCTCACCAGTGTCAGATTTATCTGGGTGAAAAAAGATGAATTGTCTTTAATTCAGTCCGAGTTAATAATATATTCATACATTGAGAGTTTTATATAGATCTCAGTTTCCTCTCATTGTTCCACTACTTACCCACAGCCTCTGCTAGTCCATAGACTCTCTGGCTGTAAGCATCCGTCTTGTCCCAAATAAAGCTGTGGGAGAGTCGTGGTGAGGCTGGGAACTGCTTCTGAAACATTCTCCCTTCCACTGCCACTATTAGGTGAACATAAGCCAGGCCGAAGGGCACACTGGACTGGGTCATGATGATCTTCAGAACAGGTTTGTAGGCCGGGGCATGGGAACTTAAGTAAATCAGATCTAAATCACTTCCAGGGATGTCTGTCTGCTCATAAAGAACCTGCAATTACAATGTGTGTGTGAGAGAAAATTAATAGCCTATAAATTTCCTTGTTTTGCTTATAAATTTCCTTGTTTTTCTAGTAGAGGTGGGAGAAAATACTATAGCAATGCCTAACATGAGTGATGTTAATGATTTTAATTCTCATTACAAGCTGTAACATTTGTTGCCTTACAAAAAATGTATTTGTCCTCTAGAGTAAAAGTACAGTAATGAAATACATATTTATAGCATATAGTACATTGAGAGAGTAGAGAAAACATTCAATTCATTTGCAAAAAATATTATATATAAACATTTGAGCATTTTCAGTCATATAATAAATAATTTATTATTTATTATCATATATACAAAAACATCTCTATTTGAAGACTACAGACTGATTTTCACTTACAGCCATGAAAGTACCTTACGAGCATAAATGGTAAGTGATTGGTGCCACAGGAACAAGCTATCTGAGAATGTCATATTTAATTCAGAAGCAATAGCTGTATGGTGATGAAAAAGCCTGGTATTCCTGACTCCACAGTGTGTGTATGAAATCACAGAGTTTTCTCATCTCGGATGTGCTTAAAGGTGCATAGTAAAATGTATTTTGGAACTCTCTTTCTGAAACTCTCAGAAGTGATGTAGTGTGACTCACCTGTGTCTCAGGGATGATGGGGCTGGCCTCTGGGCTGGTGCGGTAGAAGGTGGAGAGCGGCGAGGCGGTGATTTGTGGGGAGGGTCTGTCAAGGCTATTGAACTCACAGACTGGTGGCTCTCTTTCTTCTTTTTTCATCACCAGTGTGTCCAATACATGGAAAACTCTCCAAGACAACCAAACCGTACGATAAACGGTGGGATACGGAGCACGCACGAAACTCAGCGTCAAAGCTGTGCCACCGTTGACCAATAAATCAAACCTGCAGGCAGGAGAAAAACTCTATATTCAATCAGCACAGAGCCACATTTTTTCGGCTAAGAACAGGACTGTGACTCCTGCAGACTGTGGTGCTGGTTACTTAATATTTCATACTATTAGCTTTCAGGCTATTTCATAGTTTGTATGAGCTGTAGATATAGTATGTGTCAGCAACTTCGCATTGTTTGTGAGAGAGGGCATATGAAGGCTAGTTGTTATTCGTAATTTCCTGTTATCTTACTGACAAGCGTCTGGGTCCTCTACAAATTACATGCTTTGTTAGCTTCATCACCCTTTAGTTAGCTTGTGCGCCATATCTTAGCCTAAAAAGTAGCCGCCTCATGCGGCGACTAACTTGAATGGCTGATGGAAAATAACAGGCCTAAATAACAGGGCTGGCAATCGCTTTTATCGGAAGTTGACTAGCTCACTTAGATGTTCTAATAGTTGATGAGGGGAGGGGTAGAGATGTGATGTAACTTTTACATTAGGGGAATTTGGATAAGAGATCTAGAGGTGGCAGTTGAGCAGGACCTGTTTTAATTAGCGTAGCATGGCGAGGAGGTAGGCACAGATTTGGAAATGAAGGGGTGTCTCTTTGAAGTCGTGCTCTATATGAGCGTCTGACTCCTCTGCCCGGAAGGGGAGAGATGAACAGCTCTGTGACTTTAAACAAACACACACCCACAGAAATACAGCCGTATTCACAAACATACAAATGTTTGCAAAGCTGATCCTTAAAATTCTCCCTAACTGCTCTTCTACCCTTTTTAATATGGGCATAGCTGGGCCACCGTTCCAGACCATCAGCCCATAAAGCTGCTTCTTCTTAACTCTGCATCCCCTCGGACACGCTCGCTGACCAAACGCAGACACCAGCACTGAACAAGCATGATTATCTGAAGCCTGCTCCCTTGTGTGCAGGTTTTTATAGGGGATTAGGAAATATCAGATAATCCCCAACATAGGCACCCCTTCTTTAGAGATGTATAGCTGTCTCTTCTCTTGAGAGTTTTTTTTCTCCTTTTATTAAACTCTATAGAAGAGAAAAGTTTCACACACTTCAGGAAAAGTTACGCCACACACACATACGAACTCTCACAAATGCATAACTCTAAGCTGATGACTCACGGTGACTCTGGCGCAGTGTAATGATTATCACTGACTAAAGGGATTATTATAAAGGTACGAGAAGATTAGACAGTTAGACAATTAGACAGACCCAGAACAAACTCAATTCAAATTTAAACTCTTATTTTCTAACTCTTACTTATTTTCTACTTTAACTTTTTAAGGTCACTTTTTTAAATTCTTTTAAAAAAGACTTTTTTTATGTTTAGCCAAAATGGAAAGAAACATTTCCATCAGGTTTAATCTTTATGTGTGTGTGTTACATCCAAATTAAATATTTTTGAAAAATAAAAGTACATTCTTCAAGTTGTCATATGCTTCCTGGGAGTGGCAGTAACACTGGCATGGGATTTTCTGGTAAAAATATATGTGTGTGTATCTAGAAAATTAGCATAAACTATGCAAAAAGGTTCCTCACAGACTAAGTCAGGGATGGGTATTAGCATAAATATGTGTGTATACATACTGTAGGGTATGTCAGTGCTTGAAGTGTGTAAAACACATTTAAACGTACATGCCGTCTTGTCTGGTGATGGTATAACCCTGCAGTGGATAATGCAGAAGGGACACATTCACCCCAATCAGGGGGGTGCCGTCCGTCGTCACCACCTGCCCTCGCACCACTGATGCCAGGCTGTTAAATAAACATGAACAAACATGATTAAAAACATGGCAACATTGCCTGAGATAAAAAAGTCTAACATATCATAAACAAGATATCTGAAACAGATGCTTATTTTCAAGGTCAACAAACTGCTTAAAAAACCAAACAACATCGAATGCAGATTATACATATAGAGCATCCAGATTTTCTCATTCTTTACTGTCTAATCAGTGTGACTTCTGACACGCGTGACCTTTCTCTGCTCTTCTGTTATGACAGTCTTAACAGACATAATTACAGCACAAATTTCTTCACCAAGCACCATTTAGCAGTTGACCTGCAGTTTTGCATCTTTAGACTAATTGCACAATAATTCCTGAATGTGAGAACAAAAGGAACCCCAGGGCAAGTGGGCGGAATGAGATGTTTCCTCATCAAGACATAATCAAAAGCTTCATCAGGCAAATACCAGGAGAATCTAACAAATCCATCTCTACAGAAGAACAAGTAACATTCATATTGTACACTTTGCCTGAACAGCGGCAAAGGGTGCACATCGTATTAACTCAAGAGTCCAAACTGAAGAGTCGCAAAGGTGAGCCACTCAATTTTTTCACTAGAAAAAGTAATCATTTTTGAGATTGCTTTGTTAGCTTTACCTACAGCTCATAGCAACAGTGTTGATGACTTTTTTTATCTGCAACATGGAGCCATAAGGGGGAAATGTAAGGAAAATAGCCAATTATTCAATAGGAAAATACCCAATTGTTTACTCTGGATAAGTGCAAGAGGCTTTCTCTGTTTTACCATGCTATTAGATATATGACCCCAAAACATTACAAAGAGTAAGATTGGGGATATACTGCAAAAACATCAAACAGCATGACAAAAAGTTGTATAGCCTGAAGGCCTTTTTATGCATATATATTTTGAGGTTGTATCACTGATTACAGATTGTCAGAAAAACATTTCTAGAGCTCCGTGAGAAGCTGGAGGACAGGTCATAATACCCCTAAGTCTGTCAAAATCAAAACCTTGTTGACTATTCCTGCGTAGGTCAGGAGCTCCTAACCTGCTGTTGAAAGTGTTTTCTTCTGGTAGAGTGTGGGTCCCTCCTGCTGCCACCAGAAAGCTGACGCGCTGATAGAAACTCAGGTTGTCTGGGGTAGATGAGCTCTTATGCTGCACTGTGGGATCTGGAGCCCCACGGCAGTACGTCTGATCCTGACAGCTGCTATGAATGCAACAGTCTGGGTCCATACAGTCCACCAAGCCATCTAAAAGACCAGCATACACTACATGTCATTTATATGTTTTACAGTTAATTAGATAATCAGTAGTATATTATGGACGAGCTAGTGTAATGTTGTTCAAAGAAGTTTAGTATATTCACACAAGCATTTAGCTCTTCCTCACCTCCCTCATTGTCCTTGCCATCTGAGCAAAGGGTTTCCATAGCGACGTCACACCCCACCCCTCTCCATCCAGACTGACAAAGGCAATGCCATCCGTTCTGGTCCAGAATGCACCTGCCGTTGTTGTTGCACAGCCCTGGACAACTATCTACCAGGACAAATGCATCAGTTACACATACTGGCCAATCAGACGGCTGGAATGTAATGAACTTTCCAAACTTACAGTATGTAAACTTATGAGGGGGAAACATGGTGAATGTGTCTTTATCAAACATTTGGAACTTGACATTTTAAAGACATCGGACAGGACTCAGGGACAGCTGTAATTTCACATGAATCATATCTAAATTTTGTATTTTAACAGTAATGGCAAGTAATATGTCTTTTTTCCCTTTCCTTTCTTTGTTTCTGAGGTAATAGATGAACACGTTTCTAAATTACTCTTATTTATTGGGTGCAGTATCTTAGCAAGTTTATTTGGAAGGCAATATTAAACTCCTTTTGTGAAATAGCATCAGATTAGCAGTGTCCATGTGAATTAGCAGCATGAGTTCAACAGCACAAGTGCGGAGTTTATCAGACAGTTCTGTAGTGCTTGATCATATCCTTTGTCACAGAACGTGTGAAGTCAAAGAAAATTACAAAGGGAATGTTAAGATAAACTGCTAAATACTACATTAAGAGACAGTGAGATGCACAACAATGGGGATTCAGCACAGTAATGTGAATGTATGTGCATGGACTGACTGATGATTGTGTACGTTTGTCTCTGTATGCCTACAGTTACACTTTACAAAACGGGAACCTGAATACACGTTGGGACACATTAATACACGGTACATAGACATAATGAAAGTCATGCTTGAGAGACAGAGGGGTCAGAGCCACATGCTCTCTTCAGGGCAGCATGACCTTTACCTCTATATCCTATCCAGTCTGCTATCATGAAGAGACATTCAGGGAAAAGAATTAAACATTGGTGTTATGCTGCAGATGCAGTGATTTTAGTGTCACTCATTTCTATAGACAGCCAAGGCAGCCTCTTCTGGTTAAACATCCTAATATGCTGCACCGCACCCTCTCCTTAGTAAATATGACATTTCATGATATTTGCATTGTACTGTTCAGGAGTTCGATTAGGGATCGATGCTTTTGTTTTTTCATCTTCTACTACAGCAGAAGCATGGCCTGTGCCGTATTATAAGGTTTAATTCCAGGAAAATGTAATAACAAGTGGTATTTAAGATTATAATTAAGAGGGAGTTGTTATTTAACACATTCCACAGAAAGCAAAATATGAGTATGAATGAAGCCACTGTACCTTTTATTTTACTATCCAGAAAGTGAGCTGAAAAGAATGAATGAGAGAAAACAAGTCATTCAAACTCCAAGGCTCTGCAAATTTTTTGGTGCAACTCTATTTAAAAAACGCTATTCATAGCTAGCTAATTGGAAACCTGTCAGCTCCTATAATGCTACAAATACTACATTAATGTGTTAACAGTATGTGTGATTTTAAAAATGTAACACAGATATGTCAAAACATGTGACACTTTTTATTATGGCACTTGTTTTAGAAACTAATTTCACAAAGTTGGTAACATGTCAAACCCACCAATATTACAGTTTTCTCCAGTCCAACCCTGGTGACAGTCACATTTTCCCTTTCGACACACGCCATGCTCCCCACAGTGACAGACCTCCTGTTCACACCCTGTCCCCGACCAGCCGCCCGCACACCGACACACACCTCCAACACATACGCCGTGAGGGCTGCAATCCGTCGCACACATTTCTGAGACAAAGCATGCAGTGTGCGAGTCAGTCAGTCTGTCAGACAAACAGTTGTGTAGCGATATTAGTCCTAAAAGCACAGTTCAGAAAACAACTATAAAATGCAGTTTTCTTTCCTGGCCTTCAGCAATCTAGTCCTAAGAGGACAGGTCATAACACTCTGTCTGTCCAAATCCAAACCTATCTGTGTTCAACAATTGCTGTTAAAAGTGTAGCATGTTCTTTACTTTAAAGAGTCTGAGGACAGCAGTATACTGTACTTCACGGGTCTTCAACCCTCACTGTAAAAATGCTGGGCTGCTTTAATTCATAATTGGGTAAAATATGTACAGATTTGAGCAAATGGTTGAGTATGTCCATAATTTATCCATGCAACCATAGATTGAAACAAACCAGCATTTTGTTTTGAGATATAATAATTGGTCAAACATATAATAATTGGTGGAAATTTTAGGGCCATGCTAAATTATAATTGTTATGATTTACTGCATCTTGGCACTATTTAAGATTGTATTTAAATTTTGGGGGTATTAAATTGGCAGCAATCCATGAATTGGTGCTAACACCAATACTGAAATTGTTGTCCTGCAAGCTGTGACTGCTAACATTTCTGAAACTCTCTTCAGCGTACACATTTGTACACACACATTTGTCCAAGTTATCAAGGGCAAACAACTATTTTGCAAAACTTCAGTGTGTTGTGTCTCTATGTACCATACAATTTGTGTGCCCCCTAAAATGAAAGATTTATCATATAAAGGTTTCTCATATCATTACCTTAATATAATGTATCATACCCCCTCTTGTAAAATGTGCAGCCAATAAGACTCAACATTCGGTTTAAGGGTTGAAGGTCAAGGAAGCATAGGAAGTTTAATTTATTTTAATTTAATACATATGGCTGTATGCCAAAAGCTGTTTGGTTTTGGGAGCATTTAATAGATACTTACATCTATAAAGCATGGCAATATTGTGCAAGTGTCAGCACTGTGCACTCTTACTAGTGAGACATCCACATAAGAAAGACTTCCATAGACAGAGCTATAACCACTTCATTGCTCAGTTTATATTATACATTCAATTTACTTTCAACTTAAAATTTTCCAGTGGGTTGCAAACCATTAATCTAAATGAATTAACATGCACAGTGTTGAATTATACCTGCATGTCTCTCTTCAAGTCAGACACCGGTCTGCATGTATTAAACCAACCTACAGGTCAAGATACAGAGTGTTCGTATTTCCAGTATTACATCTGCATGCGTTCAAAGGCATTTTCAGTATGTTTTTTTTGCATAAATCCATACAAATCAGGCATTGTCTGCACTGAGCTACAGATTCAGCTCTAGAATTATTAAGGGATGAAAAGTTCTCTGGTAGTTTCAAAGCATGCTGCAACCAGACAGCAATGCGTAGGCCCATCTACAGTCATGCCAGATAACAAGGGAAACAGAGTTAACTTGCACCTATCCACCTTCATTTTAACTACTGATTATGTCCTTAGAACTATCTCCTCAATGACTTTTTAAAACCCTTCAAAATATCACCGCCCAGGGCCATTTTGATTTTATAAGGCCATGCTTTAACCAATTTATCATTGCAGAGAAATTACTGGTGACTTTTTCAAACTTCTTCATTGTTGCCTAAGGCAACCTTTCAGGCAAGTTCAGAACTGGTCTTCCATTAAGCCATTTTATTTTGTCAAGCAACTTTCAGAGAGAAAACAAGTCCTAACACCAAAATAAATAAACAAATAGATAGAAAAACTAAAACTTGAGTGAAGCGCAAATTAAGTTGCTGTGATGTTTGTACACAGGAACCCTTTCGCCGACCCCCTCATGAGGAAATTTTTCCTCAGTTGCGAGTCCTTGGAGGGTCTGATTAGGTTGCACTGGCTGTCCAGAATATTAAATTGCCTCCAAAAAGGTGAAGGGGCGGTTGGATCATTCAACCTTTTATTTTTTTAAACAGCTTTCTTTTTCCATGCCAGTCAATGTAATCAATTTTTCATTAGCGGCAAGGTGTTTATCTGTTTTTAGCACTTCCAGGTTCCAGCGGGAGGTGGGTCGATCCACACCACACACCAGTTAATTAAAGTTTATTTAATTGAGGTGGAACAGTGGAGGTAATGAAGAGACAAAACCCCAACTGTGCGGGTAAGTGGACTCCTATGGCTCTCATGACCAGAGCTGCAGCTAGAAGTAGACCAACTTTAAGCCCATGATCACTAATAGCTTAATGGCTTTACTATGAAAAAAAAAATCTTTTATATTTCAGTCAAAGTTTATATATAGTCAAAGTTTACATTCTGTGATTAAACTGAACATTTTGAACAATAGTACAACTATATTGTTTTATCAATTAAAATTCATTGACAAGAGTTGACAGTACATGAGCAACCAATTCAAGTGTTCATGTGTGTGTGTTCATGACTTGCAGTGTGTGTTCATTCCTCATGAAGGATGGGTTAAATGCAGAGGTCACATTTTGGTTATGGGTAACCGTAACTGATAAATACATGTCACTTTCATTTTAGTAATACTTCCATATAACTGCTGGAGTAACTGTACAATTCACAAATTTCCATGTATCCAGTGTCATTGCTCTTCTGATGGCATAATTCCCATAACATTCTCTGAAGTAACAGCCTGATAGCTGTATTTCCCTTCACTAATGCACTTATAGGCATCACCAGGAGAATATACATACTGTAGCTTGTGGAGACTATTTCTTCACAGATGTAAGATACACACAGATGTGTAATTGATACAGTGATTGCTGATGTGATTGACAGTTGACTCATAGCAGCTGAGAACATAAGTAAAGATAAGCATTTGTACCCAGCACTTAGTGTGAAATACAGATTAGAGGAGAGGCCCACAACCATTTCCCAAGATAATGATTCCATTACCAGCTGTCAATTTTCATTTAAA
Source organism: Yasuhikotakia modesta (assembly GCA_036877545.1). Taxonomy (NCBI): domain Eukaryota; kingdom Metazoa; phylum Chordata; class Actinopteri; order Cypriniformes; family Botiidae; genus Yasuhikotakia; species Yasuhikotakia modesta. The sequence continues at coordinate 29,782 of JBAJNP010003050.1, read as the reverse complement.
AATTTGGGGTTTGTTGCATTTATACATATTATATGAATTATTTTAAGTTTAAAATTAAACTATGGTACAGCTTGGTCATGCACTGTAAACCACTTTGTGTAGTAGGAAATAAAACACAAGTCAGCAAAGCTTCTCAGTACTGTTTTAGTCCTACATCAGCATTCTTGGAACTAGTAATGGGATTTATGTCAGGTCATTTCGATTACTTGATAGATCTAAATAATACGTCTTTGAGAAGCTTTCTATATGATGTATTCTGTATAAAATTAATCAGATATCTAAGATACACAGTACAAATGTAATACTACAATTTACATCTATATTCATAAAATGCTATAAAATACATGTGCCAGCCAGAATCATTTTCAGGACTGATCATCGCTGTCACATTTAAGTACTCATGCCAATTCTATTTGGAACACCTTCCCTCCAAATCACATCTGAAGACCAGAAGTCAAATCATGACTGATCACTTGTATTAGTAGGAGTCACTGTGTTACCTGTTGAGCAGTCAGGACCAGTCCAGTTCACATCACAGACGCAGGTGCTGGTCTCAATCTGGAATGTGCCGTGGCCAGAGCAGTGATCCAGACACACTGAGATCTGGGTCTCACAGTTTGCTCCGGTCCAGCCTGAGATACAGTGACACTGCCCATGGAGACAAGAGCCACGGCCTGAACAGGAGGGGTCCACACAGTCCACTAGGGAGAAATGCAGCCCAGATTCTGCCATTCATGATGTGTCAACGGTCTCACATTGCTTTATAAACATATCACTGGCTAACCTTTGTAAATAACACACACAAATGACAACACACATAACAAATACCTTTTCTCTCAATGTCAACAGTACAACAGTAGAGCAGAATGCAACGTTAATACATTTTGTATTGTTTATGCAATACAAGTTTTTGCTGGGGTCAGTGTAGGGGGTTATATGTCCAATATTACAGACCTAACAAAAACTGGTCTCATCACATCAGCTTGTTAGAGACTGACTGCCATATCTTGTCAGTTTTTTATTGCTCATTGTCCAGGTTTTGTACTCATCACTCTATGCATTCCTGTGCTCTGACCTTGGATACAAGCTTCTGAATTGTAGCCCTGCCATAAAGCCCAACGAATCTTGTGATGTACAGTTGAAAACTGCAGAAGGACTGTGACAGAGGTGCTGATTTGATTCCATGCTATTTTTGAGGTTGTAATTTTGAGAGATTTAACAACTATCCTCTCCCTGTAGGTGTTGAGCTTCTTAGACAGCACCCTTTAATACAATAAATCTGTTGTACTTGCTGTTAAATCACCAAATGTTTGAGCTCTGTTGAAATCAAAAGTTCATGTGTGCCTCATGCTGCTCTGAAAACTCAAATTTTAAGATACTAACAAAGTGTAATCGTCAGACCAATTTTATACCCACACAGATTTCTAGTGGGCAATCAGCCTAATTCAACCACTGCTGACACATTTGTAAATGCAATTGTGTTACTTCTAAGCTCTAAGCATTATTTCAGTATAATAACTATAGCATTTACAAAGGTATAAGCTCTTGAAAGCATTTTAAACAACTTAGTTTAAAAAGGGTCTCCATCTGGTGTCTCTCCTGGTCTCTTTCATCTCGACCTCAAGGTGAGCTACTCATTTAATTCAATGACAATTATAACATTGGTCAAGTGACCCGAACATAGACATCTAAAGAGTTCATTCCAGAGTCTATTGAATGCGGATCAATATATTCAATTGGATTGACCTAGAAAGAGCAAAAGGAAAAGAATCAAAAGACAGGAAATTTAATGTGCTGTGCAAGTGTGGGCTATTTTCCTGGCCGTCTGCCTTTTTGCATAATCCCATGTGTGGAATCCATTTCAGTCAGTGGATGCTGTTAAATGGTGTGGCTAAATTATCAAAACAAAAACCAGCCTTTAAGTCAGTACGCTCATCTATGCAATTAGCTATTTGGTACTTTTGAGAAAGTGCTGTCCTCCTCTATAATGAGCCTGATGTGTTGTGATTTTTGCATAAGAACTGTTATCCGGCATCTATCCAGTTACCTTTTTCACAGTTGTCACCTTTGTAGCCTGGGTTACACACGCAGGAGCCCGTAACACACAGGCCATGACCCCCACACTGGTCAACCATACACTGGCTGTTAGACACATCACATTCAATCCCCTTCCAGCCACTGTAGCACTGGCAACGTCCCCCATTGTACTGACCATTGCCACTGCACAGAACTGGGCATGCCGCTAATACAGAAAAAGACAAAAGCCAGGAAGATAAAAACAGCTGGCGACAACACACACATGCATCTGGGTCAGGTTCTATACTACAACTTACAGAAATTAATTGCCAGAAATGTGGCAATTAATAATATGCCACATAAAGGAAAAAATAAGCTTATTTAACTGTTAAGATTTGTTTTTAATCTTAGATTTAAGATTCCTATTGAATCTAAACTTGTGAAATAGTGTTCATAACCATTTTGATGTGTTCAGACATTTAATTATTTTGGTAATTTCCAATATTATTAATAGGAAAGGTTATTATAGTAACATTAGTGAAATTTGCTTAATTGTAATGAAAAATAATATAATAAAAATATATTTCTTAGTAAAATATGACCTGAACATGTTCTTGACAGGTTACATTTGCAACATCCTTGGTAGCCAAAAAACACTATTAAAAACTACACACACCTCTTGAACAATATGGCCCAAGGAATCCTGGGAAGCAACTACATGTGCCTGAGACACATTCTCCATTGCCATAGCAATTGTGTGGGCATTCCATCGCTGCATCTGCACAAAAGAAGATCAGATCATTAAAATGACATTAAATTTGAAGTGTTTTAACATAAAAAATGTGTGATCCAACAGTAGATAGTACAGAGTAATAAAATATTACAGTAACAAGAAGGCCTCTTCGTATGTTGCCTTCACTGAATTCCCACTTATTAAATATAGAAATCATTTTAAAAACTAGTGGTTCTCTAAATAAATCGTAAATAAGAACAAATCTTTCCTATGACTCCATTCCATCAAAAAATTCATTTCTGTAGATGAAAACAATCAGCTCAGAGGAAAAGCTCAGGGCTTTACTCTTTGGCTTCCATATTACCAGGCCTGACAGAAAGAGATAGTGGCTGAATCAAGCTTATTGATTAGCCAGCAGCTCAGGGCACACTTCTGCACACCTCATTATCACTGCTGCACAATCTCAGGCACTTGGGTTCAAGACAGAAATATAAAAAAGGGCATCAGAAGACACCTATGCAAGCTCACTGCAGTGGCCTAGTTGTGCCACCAGTCATCACATTACATAATGTGGAAAGCCAAATTAAATTTGCAGTTTGATAACTGAAATAAACACGAGTGGACACAAACTCACCAGCCGTTCCTTGTGGCACATGACAAATATGCACATGATCATTTACATATGTTTGCACATAAAACCACATGGCCATAATCTGTGCGCTAGCTCACCCAGTTTTACAGTGTTGTATGAGACAGGTTCTACAGAGCGGCCATCATTGTAAAAGGCCAGGTGCCATACACCGGTGTGCAGGTACTGAATAAAGCCTGCCTGCTGAACGCTGACCGGAACATCCAGCCTGTCCCTGAGATCCGGATCCAAATGCACACGCTCTCGTGAGATGAGTCTGCTACCATCCAGGAGCTCCACAAAGTCATACTGTAACAAGCACATTATATTTAACACCAGCTATAAAAACACAAGCATATCAACAAAGCAAAAGATATTTATGGAAACAAATGCAAATTCAGTATCCAGACACTGCATGACATTTAATTTGTCTCTAGCCTGTTTGGTCCCAAAATAACATCAAAAGAAATTATTTAAAATAGACAGGTAGATATCTAAAGATATCTATTTTCCTTATTTGACATTACATGGTCTGTTATGCACAAAGAAAAATTTTCTCTTTTTTTGTCTTCTTTGCCAGTAGAAATATTGAAATAACCTATAAGTAACTTTAAAGAGCTATCTTTATATTATATATTTTTTCCTATATCCTTATATATCTTTATTCTTTATCATGTTGCCTATATATATCCTGAATTAAGTTTATTTTCCTATCCCACTAGCAAACAATGTTTTTCTTGTTTTAGGCATAAACCTTCCCAAAGAGGTAAATTTATGTTAGAACTTATGTTAGAAGATTTATTCTTAAAATAAAATAATAAACACTGGATCGGGAAAAATACTTATTAAATCTTAAATAAACTTGATTTATTTTCCAAAAACAAAGCTTATGAACTTGTTTAAAACACATCTCTATGTTTCAATATTTACATATCTTCTTTAATGCTGTTTAGATATGCAAGTCCAAAATGCTGAGTAAAAAAATAATGTTAGCAGTGCACAACTGATGTCAAACTGAGGATTAGAATAAATGGATAGACCTACTAGTTAGGTCTCTAAATTAAAGTTTCTGCAATTGATTTCCTACTGGGCAGGTACAAAAAAGCAATAAAGAGACACATAGCAAATGGGAAGCAGTGCTCAATAATCTTGCTTTAGTTTATTGTGTTGGCTTTGGGGACACATTGATTGAACATCTACAATAAGTTGGGCAGTTTTATCAGCACTTACGAAAGATGCTGTCTTTATTGACAGCTGTGAGTGTTAAACACCCAGCCAATGATGGGGGACAGAGAGAAGATGTCTTTCTGTTGAGGCACAGTTTGTTTTCTGTGATTAAAGCAGGATTTGTTCTTTCTCATGTACGACCTTTGAGAGCTGATTCCTTTGTCAGAATAGCTTCTGTCAATACTTGCCAGACAACAACACTGTCTGTTGTTTAATAAAGGCAGAAGAATAAACTGCTTTAGAAGACAAAAACTAGTCATTTAACTTTAGTAGTATTTACACCTTTAAATTACTAATTGTTATTTATGACAGTTTTGTGACTGTGATTAAACAGTCAATGAGTCTGTGTACTAATCACATCTAATCTAATCACAACTATAAAACAAAGTTGTTTTATTGTATATAAGACCAGAGGACTTCAATGTAATGTAATACCTGAGTGTGCAGGGGAGGGAGTCCTCTTCTTCCATAGACTCCTATCAGGGCATTTTTCTGAATGGAAATGTTGAACTTGATGAAGTGGGGCTGCTCAATGAGTAGTCTTGACCTCCAGAAAACCGCTGGTGGAATGGCTTGTGCTACCTGCTGACCCAGCTCCACCTGCCCTGTGTCCAGTGTGGAGTTATACTGCAGCATCACACCTACGCTTCCTGTGAATCAAAACACTCATAGGCATGACCTAATAAATACAGTACTGTATATTATTATACAGTATTAGTTCAGTACTGTTTGTTTGTTTACTTTGCTTTACATTTACCTGCTCAGGTTTGATTCACAGCAGCAAATATAGTCAAATACAATAACCTGCCAATAAAGTCAATACTGTGTCATATTACATTCTGAATGAATCTGACATTCATCTTCAGTCTTAAGTCCATCTTACCTAAACAAAGCTATGGGATCTTTCCTCTTTTTAGGCATATAATTTCTAAATAAAATTACATTCAAATGTTTTTTTGTTGTTTTTTTAATGTTTTTTTGTATGTATTGTTTATATGTATAACATAATCTGTATCTGCAATGATTTTTTAATGATGAGAGCCTTTAAATGTCGTACATTAACCTAAAACTTACAGCAGGCATTTGCCATTCTTTTCAAGTTCTCAGAAGGCTACAGAAGTGTCATTTAGATAGATAGTTTAAAAGACAAATACAATTCAGACCAGCATCTATACAATGCCCTTTAGAAAGAGCCAGATAGTTAGAAGAACAATTCCTAGCATAATACACTGTGGCAGGTTCCTACTTGGGGTGAGAAAACAGTCTTTTTACTGACTTACTTTCTTCAAACATAGTTGGCTTAGTGTGTATGAGACTGGACCAGCAGAGTTTACCTCTGCTTGATCTGGCCCTACAATACATGATAGATGGTTTGAGGAAGGGGGCTTGGTGGCATCATGCAAAAAGGAAAGTTTTCATGAGAAAAATACAATATTATGAAGAATTACAAAGACTATTTTTTCTTTCCTTTGCAATAATGCCCCCTGATAAATCATACACAGTGTTTAAAGGTAACTTTAACTTGAGTCTACTGGTCAGTTTTGTGGTGTCATAGTAGTGCTCAAACCTTACTGGCCTTCTTCATTGTGTTAAATATAAAAGTAAATATAAAATTAAGATAAGAGTCATGGTCTACTAAAATGAAAATGTGTTTTACATTATCAAAATTATAGATCTAGACTTCTTTCTGTAGCTAAAATGTCACAGAATTTTACCATCTGCAGAAACTGCAGTCACAGTGTTGGTCGGGAATGTCACTGGTTTGGCTCGTCCGTTCTCAAAGGCATAATTATCCACATCTTTCAGTTTCCAGTTCAGCCCAAGAACATGCATGGCTGAAAGGAAAGGAGTTTAAGCACATGATTTAGAACAGTGAGCAAATGTGATGTAGTCAGTTATTCTCATTTCCAAAAGGATATTGTTTGAAAGCTGTTGAAAACCACCCCACTAAAAGATAATTTGCACTTTCCTTTTGCTCAGTTCAGCGTAAGTGCAAAACATATGTTAAAATTTCCATTTTGAAAGAAACTCTCTGAATACTGTAGGATGTCTGGTTTTAGCTTTTAGAAGACACTTGCTTTGAATTATCACTGCATGAGGCCTTGATACAAACTATTTTGCATATACTCTAGATTAGCTTTTAGCTTGTCATTGAAAGCATTTGTTGTGATAATATGCCATTGGTTCATTTGATGCAATGCCAAAGAGCTGAGAGATGATAAAAAGAGTAGAAAAATCAAGTTTATTTGAAGATCAAAACATGTTTGCATTATATAATTTCAATTTCTCTTTTATTTTCTCTTGCCATCTCTCCCTCTTTCTTCTCTCTCTTTTTCCTTTTTCATTTCCCCTTTTTTCTCTTCAATACATCCTCTTCTTCTTATGCAGTGCTGTTAAATTATAGGCAAATGCTTTTTGGTTGTTTCTGTAACCACTCAACGTGTGTGAAAACAGCTTGGGAAAAGTCTCCTTCAAAGTTCACAGCGAGGGAGCTTTCTGAGGAGGCAGAGCTTCACACACCTCTTTTCCTCTCAGTTTGATCTTCGGGGGAAAGAGTGTTTCTAACAGGCTTCTGACTGCGGCATATAACTCACAGCGGGGAAACAATGTAAAGGAAACAGAGAGATGTAAAAAAATGGGAGGAGGGTGCAATGTTTGTCAAGGCTAACAGCCTGAATACAGAGTACTGTGGACAATAAAATCAGTTTATCTTGCACATTTTAACTGCATTTTTTGCAGTTATTAAAAGTGAAAGTGATGTCTTTGTCTAGTGTGTGTGTGTGTTTAGACTCCTCTGTGCAATGGGGAGGCTATTTAGAGCAGAGCACAAGGTGTTTTGGCTACAGATGAAGGTTGAGGAAGTAAAACTGTTTTAAGAACATCTTGGTCATATAAACAACACCACACATAGACGCAAACACACATTTTGTTTGTAAATGTAGTTACCTATACAGTAGCTGAGCAGAACTGACAGGAGTGTAGCCACACCAACAGCGCTGAGAGCAGTGCACTTCCATGAACAGCGTTTAGATGATTTGTTGAGTTTGAATGCACCTCTTGATAGTGGGTTGCGATGTAAGGGGCGGGCCGGAGTAGAGTAGACAGTCCCAGTTGCCATGGTGTAACCTGGATTAGGTGTTGTGAAGAGAGATGTGGTACCTGTTCCAGTCTTCAACAGAAAGTGTCTAAAAAAACAATGATTAAACATAGCATGATGAATACAAAAACAGTTATCTAATCTTTTAGAACAATAACAACATATCAGGCAAGGAAGTGGAGACTTACTCAGACTTTGGTAATAGTCTCATTGATTTAAATTAAGCTTTAGAATTTTGTTTCCATATGATGAAAGAAACTTTGAAATTGTACTCTCACTGAGGATTTTGCACATAACAGAAATGTAAAAAAATAATTAACAAATAGTCCTACTTTGGTGGAAAGTTTATTTGATTTATTTGAAAGCATTCAATCTTTTTTGCACATTGACACATTTTATTTATTTAGTTATGCGATGTCTTGTTGCCTCTATCCTTCAACTCTCGTTTTGAACTTAAACTCATTGGATTGGATGCAGGAAGTATATAAACTGCCACTGCTTCACATCAGGGCTGTTTGTTTATCTTTTGATTTGTTGCTATCCATCTATGGCTGGTCATGTGATCTCCGCACAGTGGCCCCCATGAGAGAGTTTCTCTATGTAATAGAAAAATATCTTTTTCTAGGTCACTGATATGACTGGCACTTAAAGTTAAATCCTATTTTTATTTAAATGTGCTATAATTTTTTTTAAATCTAAAATTTAAATTTAAGGATAAATTACGATGTGCACCTTTTACACAAACAATCCTTTGCTGTGTGAATGTGAGATAAGGACATTCTCAAACTTGCCAGGAAACAGCATTACTCTTTACTTACAACTTCCACAGTGAAGCAGTACACAGGCTATTGTGCTTTTGTGAAAGTTTCAATACAGGCCTGGTTTTAGAACACCTGCTTTTTATTCAGATGGGCTCCATTGTAAAACTTCAGCTTTATAATCTGAATGGGTATGAGATTCAGTCACAACTCCAAACACACACACATTTTTTTCACAAGGGCTTGGACAGGTTTTGGGCCACTGCACACTGAATGAGGCACATTTAAAAGCCTTCACAAACGATTAACAAATACACTGACAGTGTGCCGTTTTGAGGCCAAACAATCCATAATTGATTAGTGAAAGTGTGACAGGCACAGAAAATGACTAAGCTAATCCTTGTTGCCCCTTTTTAAAATGTGTGAAAGTGTTGTTCGCATTAGGACGACTAAGAAGTAACTTCACCCCGAAGAGATTTCTGCTCTTGTACTGCTCTTGTATCTGATTCCCTGTTAGCATCCCAACCTTCCCTTGACATTGCGTTGACATTCGGAATGCTGTGGCGCAAAAGAAACCACCACACTAAAGAAAAGAGAAGGATTTGGAGGTTGAAAGAACACAATGGAATAAAAGTCTTTTCCTGGCTTTATCTCATACATAATGACTACTGCATTACCTATCCCAAAAAACAGTGTTTTTAAAGTCTACTTGTTGACTTTAGGAGTTTGAGTCTAGAGGTTAAAAAATAAGGAAACAGATGACGTGAAAGGTTCATCTACAACATGGCATGTGTTGAGCTAAATATGGATATGTTTAATGAAGAATCACAAGAAGGTGGAAAATCTGTGAAAAACAGCAATGCGAGTGAAGGATTTGCACACTTCTTATCAGCTCTAACTAGTACTCAAGGATCCTCCTTGAGGCAGAAGCATCTGCCACCTCAGTAGGAGTCTCGGAGCGGCAGGTGCCTCTATAGCACTTGGCAGAGTGGCGGTATTTTAAGACGCTCCCTGGAGGTTTCTACACCACTGCCATTTTAGGACAGTCCCTTTCTGTTGACATGTAAAGATCAGAGTCTTTGTGACAGACAGAGGAGTGGAAAGTTCTGGAGATAACAGAAAAAGGGAGAGAAGTGAGAAAAAAAGAATGTAAAGGATTGGCTTAGCTGCCTGTTTATGTGGAAGAAGGATGGACGACAGCAAGAAAGAGTACAAGAGAGAAAGAAAGAGCAAAAGAGACAGAGGGAGTACAGAAATTCCAGTGGGTTCATTAATAATTGCGCTCTGCCTGGATCTAGATAAGTAATACAGATTCTTCACTTTGGTAATTAGTAAACATCATCTTTATATCCATGTAAAGCACACTCCTACTGTAGTCCTCTGTTTTTGTTTTTCTGTTCTCTACATAATGAAGCACAACAGCTGTGGCCTGCTAAAGATCAAAAACCTAACACACTACATTGGCAACAGTTTGTAATGATGGTGTACTGTGGGACTGTAGAGAGTCGTCTATTCTCCACCAAATGTTGTTTATACAAAAAACATCTAGAACCAATTTATTTGACAGGTTTTGCACACACATAAACAAGCACTCAGAACACTAGTTCAGTCTGATTCATTGAGCTAGTTTTATCATATTTTATTATTTTTATTTATTATTACAGATTAGACTCCTGAAGTTACATTGAATAGAAATACTGACAGGATCTAATTGTAAGAATTTTTTGTGGATAAGGGGTGCTGGTAGAATTCTCACAAGCATTAGGTAAGCAGAGCAGAGGTTTATTTATACACGCACACACACACACACACACACACTTTAACAACTTTAAACATTCTAGTCTGCATACAGGACAATGTAAGTTGCACATGTTTCTGATGTACCGAAATGAATGGTAAAATGAGCCTATGGACACGTCTTGTTTTACAATATGAGTGGGTGGCAGCTGTGGCTCTGGGGCTCCATGCAGCAATGCAAGGTTATATAAACTGCACATTTATGGCATTATGCTTAATATATCTGCCAGGGAAGGTATGAAGAACTTCTTCATACTGCTGTTTGTCTGAAGTTATCCATGCTGGAAGTCATTTCTGCATTGCAGCTTTTATATATTCCATTTTATATATATTTCACTTTATTTCATTAGGTGTCATCCGCACCAATTGCATAATTCAGTAATTTCCTACCCCAGAAAAAGAGATTTTGCCATTTCTCAATGAATCTTCAACCTTTTTCAGTTCTCAGTTTTACATTATTTTCCTTCAAAAGTTCAAAGAAGATTTGATTTTTTTATGATATGGCCATATTAAGTCAAGAATATATGCATATTAATTTTGATGTTTCATCCACTTTGTCTAAATAGGCCAACATATAGCTTTATAAATCATTTGATTTAGTTTTCTGTCTATTAAGTAACACTATTTCCCTGGAGAAATAACATTAGTACATTCCTGTGTGCTCTAGTGTCCACTACTTGATCACTTAATTATGTGTCTCATATTTTTGGCATAGACTTACAACCATAAAAACAATACATAATAGAAATGGCTTCTGCAGGGTGACTTTTGGGTAATTAAGTCTGTGTCTGATGCATTCATATTTGGCTTCTGCAGGACCCAGTCTACTGGGACTGTTCCTTTTGATGTGAAACTGCTGATTTTAGCATTTAGAAATCTGCATAAGGGTGTGGAAAATTTATGATGCAGTACATTGCTATTTACTCTGTAAGTCTGTTATAAACCAAGACTGAACTTTATAAAGAAATTCATCCTTTTATATATACTTTGCTATATAAACCTTTATGGTTTCTGTATTCAAATTACACAATAAACAGGATTTGTTGTGACACGGTTACAATTAAACAACTTTATTGTGGGACTATATTTAGAACTAGGGTGTGTTACTATAGAGAAAAGCTTTTAATATAAAGAGATACAGCTGCTGGGGATGGTAGCTTCACATGATGTGTGTTTTGCCTGATATGATACACATGTCATGCTTAACTAAATGCACACTGTCAGGTAGATGTTGGGTAGCCAGCCCAGCAGTACCTCATGATATTTGTACTGACAGTAGGATGCATTACATAAAGTCCTCTGTAGCTTTAGCCATGATATCTGCTCTAAAACGAGTAGTAATAAATGAGTAATGGGCACTTAGTTTAAGGATCTAAAATGTTACAGATTACATTACAATATATAGGGTATATATTGCATAAATATTGTTCAGAGTAGGTTTAAATCAGTTTTTATCTTAGCTGTTCTGTAGCTGTCAAACATTTTAACCATTATTGCAAAGAAAGACAAGGTTCACTGATCATATTTTGACCTTTTGTGTCAACGTGCCCCAAAAGGTGGACATTTTCTCAAACTATATGTACAACTGTTGTCACATTGAAAGCAGTCATTATAGTAGGCTATAGTAGGCTTTTTAGATCAGGTAATATGCAAAAATTTTAAACCATTGATTTATACATACATTACACATGTGTATACATAACATTACAACATGCCTAAAACTGAAAATTACAAAATTATCTTAACACAGTTCATTTACTAAAAATTGACCTTTAGTATTTAATACTGTATTCAGACTACAGTATGTTTTCAGTTATACCTTGCTAACATTTATAAAAATTAATACTTAATATCTATATCATTTAATGGGTAATTACATCAGTTATATCAAATAGAGCAAGTATTAAAAACAAATACCTGTTCTCCAAGCCTACATTGCCACCCAGAACCCAGTTTTCCTGCAGCTGCACACATTCTGATGCACTCTGAAGCTCTGCTGCCTGGTTGGCCAGTGATTGGTTAAGGGAGGTGACTGACGGATGCTGTTTGTGTTGATGTGGAGCAGGCGGTAGAGGGGACGGGGCTGACTGGCTAGGAAGCTGGTCTATTGGAAGAAGAGAAGCAGAGATATTAGTGAAGCTTGTTAACATTCTGCTTTATACAAAGGGCAGACAGATTATGTCTATATTAATATAATAATTATTAAATTAATAATATATATTATTAAATTAAATCAGATTCTGTATTGAATTTGTTCCTCTGAATTCTATCAAATTCTTACTTTCCTTGATCGGGTTTTATATGTAAAGAGAAGCAATACAGGACACAGAACATTACATTATTGGAATCCAACGATTTTACAAAATAATATGATGTAATGTGTTGTGACATAATATCAACAAATAATATTTAGTTTATGAGTTAACATACTAGCCTGTATCTAAAGTCAAATAATGAAATGGAGAAAACAAGTATTGGTTAAACAGTGAAACAAATGTAACCTCTTTTATTTAATAGATTTCTTTTCAAGAGAAATGGTAATGGAAAATGTCCAAATTGTATTTTTAAAAACAAGTTAAAAAACTTCTTGCCATTTTTAATAAAATAAAATTTATAATAAAAGCTTGTCATTTATTAAAAAAATATTTTATGTCTATCAAATTTGTCCAGAATAAATATACAGATATTTGTATATTTTTATAGTATATTAGTGTCAAAAGTGTCAAATCACAGTTTATGAATTTTTGCATCATGTTAAATACTCATTATATGGTGCAACAAAATATAAAAAAAAAACTCATTAATAGGTTCACCACCAAATTAATGAAGAAATTTATATAGTGTAAGGGTGAGACTTGTGATTCTTAACCATGTAACAGTGTCATATACAAGGACTTGTAAAAAATGGTGCTTGTCGACTTTTCAAATGAGCAAATGTACGTATCTGCAGACTGTCGCCGGAGAGCAGATGTTTTATAATGGGCTCTTAAACTAAACGCTTCACGTTTGATTACAGCCAGAGAGTGACTCTCGTTTAACTAATGACCGGAACCTCCATTAGGACAGCAGGAAAAAACAGGTTTTCTCATTTCACTCCAAGCTGGTTAATTGCCCCCTAAAATGACACTCTGTGATTATCTCACTGTCCCGTCCTGCCGCCGTGCTGACAGGTCTGTTTCCATCTGACTACGGGTGTCCAAACCTATGCTGTCAAACGCCAAACTGTCACCAGAACATACTGCTCAGGCAGTCCACAAAAATTCAATATTTGCCTATGCAAAAACAGCACAAGGAATAATGAGTGGTATAATACAAAGTGTTCTTGATCTTCTGTTTTTTTTAATTCAATAATAAATAATTTAAGTGTCAAAACTACAATGGCAGTGATCAAAACATCCTTACTAACTATTATTAACATTTCAAATACATCAATCACAAAATGACAATACTGATCCCCCCCCATAATATTCTACTCCACTGAGTTTTGAAATCAGACAGTGTCAAAACATTATCGCCATTGTTCTATTAATTGTAACTCAAATTTGTGTCCATCATATCATTCCTTAAAAACAAGCTACTTGCTTTATAGTATTTCATTTTTGAAACCAATGACATGTATGCGTTTTGAAGTTTTCAATTTTTTTTCATTTTTATTAATTTGTATTTTGTGTTTTCCATTAATAATTTGTATTTTGTGTTTTTCCATAATACCATAATACTATAAATTAAACCAATATTACCAATACTATAAATTAAATATATTTAATTAAATATGTTAAAAACAATCAATTAGTCATTGTTGTAGCTGATTGATTCCTCCCTAATTTTTGCATACAACCAACCTATTGTTCAGTTTGTCACAAGAACTGTGAAACTTCAACTAAATTTGTGTTACACAGGAGAATCCCAAGTAAGGAAAAAACAGGAATCATTATGACAGGTGTCTCGCCACATTCACAGTATGGTTAAAATAGCCTCATGTGACAGGTGCATTAGATAAAGTGTTGCAGAAGAAACATGCTGCGTGCTCTGCTCTGTACTCTGTACTGGTGCAGAGATGGTGATGTTATGTCAAGCACAGACACGGCCAACTCTGTTACACTTTTACGTTGTTTCCATCCACAAGTACATGAGACAGTGATAGGAAATGAAAAAGCCAGATGTCTGCAGAAACAATGAACTTTTCTGAGACAGCACAATTTGCTTTAAATGTGCCCTTAAGGTAACATGCCTTTTTGAATACGACTTAATGGAAAATTGTAACAAATTATTTCGCTTAATCTACATAAGGAGGCAGCACTCTGATTTAATCTGAGACCCCACACACTAACAATGATTACACACAGCATGAGCAGAATGTTAAAGCATTCAACAAGCTTTCCATTTAAATCTGTGGCAATCAGCTTCATTTAATCAAACTCCCTGAGCAATAAAATAAAAGTCTCTTGCATGTGATTGGACGTAAACAGGCCATACAAAGACTTGTCCAATGAATGCTCAATCCCGCAGAGGTTTATTTGTACATCAATGATTTTCTCAGAGATGTACTGGCTAAAGAGGGAAATGTTTTTCAAAAAGTTTTGATTTGCAATCTGGGTAAAACGGATAGTTTCAGCATGACATTTTTCAATGTCAAGTTGTTCTACTAAGATTTAACAAGAAAAGGGGTCATCTTTTCAAGAAAGCGTTTCCTTACCTATGACTGAGAGCTTAAGAGCTTAATATAAAAAAATACTTTCAATAATGTTGTATTATAATACAATGATGTTCTAATAACGTTACTTTTTTTTTTACTAACAATGATCAATTCTTCCACAGAATTTTATTATTTGTTTCATTTGTTATTTTTCTCACTCATAACCAATTTTAATTTTTTTTCAAACTTCCTTTTTTTTATTTTAGCATTCACAGATTTTTTTAAATTAATAATTGTAACTGTTAATATTGGATTTCACTGATAAAGTTCTTTATTTTCACACAAGTTTTAATAGACAAATTTATTTAGAGTACTACACTGAGTACTGTTTATAATATGCTGCACTGTGACTATAGCATCACTCCACTACAGTACACTACCAACTAACATACTTTTAAATATATAGCAGTCCATAACACTGTTCTCCATCATATTATTAATACAAAATGTAAACAAAAGTCACATTCCATTCAAAAAATTCACCCTAGCATATGTCAGCCTAATAATATCAACTAGTAGTAAATTGCTCTACTTGTCTATTGCCTTAGTGAGACAAATGACTTTCAAATTCAAAGATCTTTCGAGTAAATATCCAAAAACAACTACCACAAAGGTACTACTTATCTTTAAATATTATATATACATTTTTAAAAACTAAATATAAATTTAATAACAAACAAATGCCCCTGGCTATGACAAGAGTGTAATACTAACTGTGTAATACTAATTTGTTATAATACATTAGACTAAATTGTAAAACCAAAGGCTTGGTATTGCATTTTGTTGTAAATAATTAAAAGAAAACAGCATTTATGATTTTTTGGTGTTAAATATATACATAATTTCTTGTGCCTCAGATATGCTATTAAATTATTATTCAATCTTAACACAAAATTATGCAATAAAGGAAATCTCTACAATTTTAAAAACTAAAAAATTGTCATTAATGGTCTCTTTGTTACCTCCCGCTTGCCCACTGGCCCGAGCTCACATTTGCACAGAGCAGGACCATGTTTACATCATTAACAAAGCAAATTTTGTTTTGAAGAATAGCAATTTCGCTAATCCATTAATTAACTTTCATTGTGCTAACTGCTTATGTTATAAACTACAATTACTGTTCATTAACAAGGTGAGAATCAATCCATTATAAATATGAATCATATATTTAAAGTAAGTGAGTAAAAAGACTAAATGAACCGTGCCGTGGAGCAGTCATGCTGGTCAAACAAACCAGACTTTAGGAATCAAACACACTCAGGCACGGTTAACAATAGGAGTGCCTTAGTCTATAGAAGAAATAGGATTGTATATATCAAATAACAGTCATATTTGAAGACAATAAAAATGGCAGATCTGCATCAAAAGCACATTATTTAAACGTCTCTGAGGCCAAAGTATAATTTTGCAGAATTTCTTTAAAATGTCTTGAAGAGCAACTGCACTTCTTCCTGTTTTTTTCTTCCAAAGACAGATTTTAACATCTTTACAGCACCAACCCTATATTTAGACATCTCAGTTTATCTCTTCTTTTATTGACTTTGTTAATATCCCATCCAATCACTTGAGAGAAAATGTCACAGCTGGAATACCTGTCTAGAGCAGAAATAACACAGCAGTAACCAGTGAAAATGTATCAATGTTTTTAATTCAGAGTTTAATCTCCTTATCAGTGCTTATGACATTTTCTAAAAACAATAATATTTAAATGAATAATGAATATGCTTCTTAGGGTGTACTCATGTTAAGCACTCTTGTTAGGAACAACAGCTGGTTGCTTTGCAAATAGTGCAGCAAATTGCTCCATAAAGTCAGCTGTTTCTGTAATAATAGTATGACATGGGGCTTTAAAATTAAAAAAATGTAGTGATGTTAACATCACTTCGAAGCATAAATGAAAATCTATTAAGCAATATATAAGTGGACATGCTTTTACCTTAAAACAAAAAGTTGCATCATTATTTATGTAAACATGGTCCGGCTCAGAACTAAATGGGTCAATCACACTCTAGTGTGAGTGAGCCTTTATTTACACAGTCAGACTGTGTAAATAAGCTATAAAAAAATTATACACTATGCCAAATATGTTATAAAAGCTCTCTAGACACTTCTAATTAAAACAAGAATGATACTCTCACAAATATTATGGTATAATTTTCTGCTTTTTTCCTTTGGCTAAATCAGTTCCATATGTCATCATTATGAAAAGAGGCATGGCTAAACTAAATTATGTGCCTCATACACTGATATACGAGAAAACTACAAGATTGCAAAAAAACACAAATATTGCAATGCACTAAAATTCAACTAATGAGTTGAACTAATAGGAAATATTCAAACCAGTAGCAGTGGAGCAGAGCCCACCTAGTATGTGAATAAGAGTTCTGAAGGGTTAGACTATAAATCTACCATAATGGTGAAACTTGTCCACCTGTCATGACAGACTATTCAGGAGGCATTCAGAGTCCAGCGTTAAAGCAGAGCACAAGCATTTAATCAAAGTCACACACCGCAGAGCTGTAAGTGTTCCTGGGACTAAAACCTAACAGAGAAACATTTCATGTAGTTTGATTTCTACTTCCTAATATCTGAATATGCACAGTAGTAAAAAAAAACTCTCTTTTTTTTTTCCTTTAACTTTAGGCTGAAAGAGTGATTTTTTACTGTGATTCGATTGCCCTCAAGCCATTCTGTCGGACACTGATGTTAGCAATCTGGATACATCACACCTACACACTATCAGTCATTTTGCTGCTGAGAGCTGTTTTATTCAGCTTTTGTCAATTATCAATTTTTACTCTTATCCTCAATGGGAATTGTCAAATGATTCGCAATATCAAATGTAATTTTTCTGAAAATTCAAAAACTTAAATACATATAAAGTCACCTTATATGAATTATATGAGAATGTACTTCTATGCTAAATAAAACCTATCTGAAACTGCTAAGTACGTCTGAAGTATTAAGATTTTTCTTAATATTATCTCAAAATTATTTATAATGTTTTGTCTCACCAGCTCTACCTGAAAAAGTCAACTTTACGAATCTGTAAATAAAAAAAGAACGTCAGCAAAAACAAGCTCCTCAGACAGTGTGTGCAAATCAGCCTGAGAAAGGTCACACATTTGTACAATACCTCTGATTTTTCATCAGTGGGATGCTACAAAAACAGCTGGGCTAAAATGTGCTTGGATCAACCAATTTAAATGCTAAACTTCTCTGGGCGAGATTGAGGCTTCTTCTTAAATACACACAGAAAACAAATCACTCGTTTTAAAAAGCGGAGTGGTAAATTGAATGACCATAATGTGAAGGTGTATTGTGTCTGGGCTGGACTAATGGAGATTCTGCTGTCCGTCTGCAGTTTTATCATTAGCCCTTTAAGTTTCTTTAAGTCTTTAAACCAAGTTAGTATTGATAGAGCTTTTTGCACTCTAGTGAGCCTAATTCATTACCCTCTCTGCTTCATAAGGTATGCACTCAGCCACCTAATACTCCTGCTTACCCTGAAATTTAGATGCTACAAATAACATCAGTGAAGTAAATGCGTTATTTATTGTGCTTATAATCACATTTGCTAAATGACATTTGCATCAGCTTATAAGGAAATGAAAGAGCGTGTTTTCCACACCGCATAAATAAGTAAAAACTGAACTGAGATTAAAAGATGTCTGAATATATCTGCAGCCTTTGAACTGCTTTAACACGCCTCAAAAGATCTTCTGATCCTTCTTAATGTATCACATGCAACACATTCTCAGTAATCACTGATGATCCATGCATGTATTCCATGTTCCTACACTTTGTGACTTTGGAGGCTACCTGGCTACTTTAGATGATCTCTATAGCGCTGCTTTCAGCCAGGTTGGTTTCACGCCTCAGGGTAGAGATTCAGACCTTTAGCTCTCCTCGCATACCAGAATAATGCAGTAAGATAATCTTGGTCTGACAGACCGTGCTGCTGTGTACTACTCCACTGCCTTCTGAATAATGAATCCACTGCTTCTTCTAGTCATCTTCTGTGGAGCTGGAAATAGCTCCAGAGCAGCTAAAAAAAAGCACTGACCTGGCCTTTAACACTCTCTCAAATCTCTGAAAGAAGACAACAGTCTGCCACACAAGTGTTCAGATTTGAAATCAATCACATCAGCTATCAGGTTCTACGTAGGCACTTTAAATGTCCTTTTTATCCTTTGGGAGAATAAACAGGATCCACACATGGTGATAAACTTTTCCAATGCTTTCATACAAAGTAAACAGACATGCTTCAGTAATGACCAATGACAGCTGTGAGATCTGAGGGAGCTTGATAATTCTTACTCAGCATTTTTGTCTTGCTCTTAGGTAATCATATCTAAACATCTAAACATCATATCTAAACATCTATAAAATAAAATTTACTAAAAGGAAAAGGAAGGAAGGAAAAATAGCATACATTTAAGTTTTGCTTTCAAAACAATTTAGCACATATTAGTTTGATTTTGGTAAAAACAAGAAGACATAGAAAAACTGTGTCTGTAAGATAGGAAATCCTGTCCTGAATTTTTTCCTATCCTGTAAGATAGGAAAAATAAACTTACAAAGCACAAAAATACATTTAAACTGAAAATATCTGTTTTATCTGTTTTCTTATGTGCCTTTGCCTCTGAAATAAAAAAGTAATAAAATAGAAAATGATTTTTTGCAGTGCTGGTGACAGTTACAGGCAGAATAAAGATATTTTAGAGGAATAATTATTTAAAGCACTCTACCTTAGAATTCTAGAATTCCACAGGCACACCACAGTGAGCACACACACTCAACACAGAAATATAGGAATGAGTGTCCCTTCATTACAAGATCAAAGACTCCCCCCCCCCAACTATGGCTGGGATTAATTCAGAGGAAATGGGTTAGGGTGAGTGAGCATTGAGCCGCTGTGGTGTCTCACATATCCAAGATTAGTCCGATCATACTGAGTGGATAATCATTCAGTGAGTATCACCCACAGAATACTTACATTATTTACATGTTATTTAACAGATTAAGTAAATTACACTGTTAGAGCAATAAACTGAATTTTCAGTTTTTTATATAAGTGGGAGTTTACATAAAAAGACAGAAAAAGAAAGTATTATTGACAAACAGGGAAAAAGTGTGAGAGAGGAAGAAAATTATAATTATTGACAACATTTACATAATTTTCATTTAATGCTCTCAGCATCCAGTGTTTGGCCAAAAAACAGATAACCCTGCCGCAAACTCTGCAGGCCATTGACTTAGAGTGTCTAAACAATCAGAGCAATGTTTTAAACTGACACAGAGCCAGTGTTTTACACTTTTATTTAATAAATACAAAGTATTTAAACTTACATTTATTAGTTTGGCAGATGATTTTATCGACAGTACATTCAAGTTTTTCAGTACTTGTATTCCCTGGGAATCAAACCCACAATCGCTGCTAACACAATGCTGTGTAAGTAAGAAGCTTGTAATGCAATTACAGTTACTATTTGGCAGCCTTATTTATATTGGGCCATTCTGTTTTAAATCAGCTTTAAAGGAGGGTTAAAAGTAATTGGTACTGTTGTTGTGAAAATGCCATAAAGAAATATTAAAGGCTTTTAAAATCTATGGGTTTATTCAAATATTATAGGCTTCGAAAGTCTTCTATTTCTCTCTATAGTATATCTTATGAATTCCGGTGCTGCACAAGCATTGTGTCTGGAAAACACCACGCCCACAAAAGAAAAACTTGCAAGTACACATATAGTGATACATTAAGCTGTGCTGTTCACAGAGACAAACACATTTAAGCTGGGCTTGTTACAATACCCTACAAGCCCCCACCCATACTTTACCTGTAAAAAAACCAAATCAGTTTATAACAAATGAGCTAAGAGAAGAAAAAAATACACCATAGGAATGCCTGCTTAACGAAATCATGCAAATTACAATGCCTTAATGTGCAATAAATTCATGAATATTTTTGTGCAAACAGGTGCAGACTACATATATGTAGTCATCTCAGAAATATAAAAAAACAATGATACACACCTCACCTTATGCCCCAAGTCATAAATCAAATAATAGCCCTGAAAAGGTAACAAAACATTATATAACACTAGGGACAGGATTATAGTGTTAGCTTTTGTGTTAGTGCTTGAGTATGGAGACCTCTGTCATCTGTAAATATATGTGGATTTGCGTGCATGTGACCCTGTTCAACTCTGTTGTTCATTCCAGCTTGATGTATCTGTTCTGCTTACTCTGGCCAGCTCTCTGTACACACCAATTACTCTCTGTCCCAGCTGCTAGTGCTCTGCTAAGCACTTCAATCCATCATTGCTACACCTGCCCTGATGCAGGCCCCTTGTTGAATCATAGTTTTCCATACCTGGACCTACAGGACAGTGCAGGGCTAACTACAGCGCCACCACAACAAGTGCATTTCTGTGGCTTAGCTGCTTGTGAGATCAGTGAGTGAGATCTGATGAGTAGATAAAATATCAGTGTATATGTTTGTAATGTCCCTAGCAAAACTGATTAAACTACTTAATTAAACTACTCAATTGAATTTGAAATTGCCTTGCTAACATTCTTACCGGTTTCATCACAAAAAAAGTATTATTTGCAATAATAGCTGGATTCATACACTTTAATGCAATGGTCTGACACTATATATTCAAAAACGCACTTTTGGTGGAACATTACAGCATACAATTCAACACCTTGTTAGTTTATCATTTTCAAATAAACTAGAATTCCAAAGAATATTAGTCATTCCCAGACACATACAAATTTATATAGTAGTCATTCTCACTTTTCATATCTTACACATAATAACAGACACATACAGTAGCAAGGTTGTTTTCTTTTGAGTTCAAAATCTATGTCCGCACATAAATTTATTTTCAAACAATTCAAACAATGAAAGGATAAAACTGAATGAGCCCTTCCTAAATTGATTGCCTGCAATTTTCATGAAAACTTTTAAGCATACATACACTGCAGCTATAACCTCAGAGCCAGACTGCAAACAATGTGAATGTTATGAACAGCAGGACTTGTATAATGCATGTTTGCCTCCTGCAGTCTACTTTCAGATATTCATGGCTAATGAGAGGGTGTCACATTAAATTCTGCTCTCTACTAATGCAAACATACATAACACCTAATTGAAATCCACTGGACCTAAAACACTGATTTACTGTGCAGCGCTGCTCATTTAATACAGCGATCTGTGAAAGCAAGCATTAGACTACGCAGGGACATTTATTTGACATTAAGTGATGGGTAATATAAAGATTTTCTTTTAATTGTTTAAAAAATAGTTTTTGTTTTCATAACAATTAATTCTAAAAGAATGTACACCTTTATTGGTGAAATGTTTATATGGGTGTGTCTTTGGTTGTATTTAAATTATAGAAAAGGATGACCACAAGAGGACAGATTGTATTTAATGCTTTTAAATGTCTGTTTAGCATTCTTGGGATAATTTATTTTTTCTAAGATTTAAACTTATTAATTAAACAATTAATTTAACTTTTTGCTTGGCAATAACAATGGTCAAATACATTTTTTTGATAACTAAACGTCTGTGTTATCTATAAGTACTATAGGTTTCACTATAAGCGCTCTATTTGTAAATTCTGATCTCCATATTCAAGCCATTTAATAAAGTAAACATTAATAAAACTACTGTGTACTTCAGACCTGAAACAATCATCAATTTGAGAGCAAAGAGAGTTTCTAGCTACAAAGTTCACCTGCACAGGGCTAAACAGGCTGCTATTATTCTGATATTAAGAACTGAAGAAGCACTGGAGAGATCTGGCATTATCACTCTTGAGTGCCATATATTTAGGGCATATTTTCCTTTTGAATATGATAAATGCCTTATCATATTCAATACAACAAACAAAGAGGACATATGTTTCATAGCCAGCAAAGCCCAAGAGTCCACTGAAAACCTCTAAAAGCACAACATTACATATAGCCCTAATTTATATAGTATTTTTCAAGACGTTCTGAAAGTTACTGTGTCAATCAAAAAAACATATGTAGCCATTGTTATAAAACTGCGGCAGTGTTTTGTTTGCTCGATACAGGAAGCAGAGGGGACTGCACGGGGCTTGTACTGTAATTGGAGCTGCAGTACCGGAGATGGATTGGGGTCAGACTGTCAGTCAGATAAGCATCAGATCAGAGGCACAGTCTGGCAGCATGATCTCTCTGCTTCTACTGATTCCTCACAGCCAAACCAGGCTTTACTTGAAAGCCCACTGTGACAGCTAGCCACACACATATCTGCACACACCTCAACACGACCGCTATTGATTCAAGAGAAAGAAATTGTGTTGAGACGGACAGACGGATAAAGACAGGCGTTGAGTGTGCTGCAGCGTTCTCGTTCTGTTTGAGGAAAGAAACATCTTCGCAACGGCTTTGCTGACATTCTTATGTGTATTGTTGCCAAATGTGAGTCTTTAGTTTGTTTACCATAGATCCATCTCCAGAAGAACGAATCACAAAGGTGTTCAGTCAGCTACCCACCCACTCTCTTTCACTCTTTATATTTTAGGCGTGTTTGTCCTTGTCTCTTTTCTGAGGGCATTTGTAATCAAATCTGCAAGATGCCTGCCCGCTATTAAAGAAGTTGTTTTGAAAGATGCACACATAATGAAGGGAGCTCAAGATGTGAGCTATGCTTTTACAGATGCTAAAACTTTCAAGATGGGTGTCAGGAAGAAGTGTTTGCATCTAGACAGTGAGGAATAAAGCCTCAGTCAGATGCACAGCTGAGTTATGCATGTGTTAACTTTAGAAAAACACTGCAGAGCATGGTGCAGGAACACAATGCACATCTACATTAAATGTTAGGGAAAAAATCAATATGGGCTTCTCGATATGGGCTCTTTTTTAAGTGCTTCATGCACCTGTGAGGCTTTATTGGTGTTTAAAGGACTGAGATCTGATCTACATTATGGATAGCAGCGGGGGTTCCTGTGCAAGAATAATCTGGATTATAGCAGTTGACAAGGATGGGAATGCTGGAGATGAAACCCCCTACAGAGCATCACGTCAAAAACAACCCAGGTGGCTTTTACATTGCACCTGGTTCCCACGCTTACCAAAATAACTGGAACTGGGCATAATGGAAGAGGGGTGAGGGGTGTCTAATGCACCACCTCAACTGTCCATCTTGACATGAGAAAATAGGTATGATGGCTGCTGCTACACTTTTGAGAAGATTAAAGGGCTAGTTTACTCAAAAAGGTACATTTTTCCATTGTATACTCACCTTCATATCCTTCCAGACCTTTGAGAATTTTTTGCTCCAGAGGAACATAAAAAAAGATATTTTTCAAAGTATGTTCGTAACCAAACAACAGTGGCACCAATTGACTTCCATTGCATAGACAGAAAATTACTGAGACATTTCTCAAATATCTTTATGTGGTTTCACAGAAAAAAAGAAAGGAAAACTTTATATAGGTTTGGAATGGCATGAGGGTGGATAGATGAGGAAACAAAATTTCATTTTCATGTGAACGATTCCTTTAAGTATAGTTGTTTTTAAAAGCCAATGCAGAGCAACTGAATTCAGCCAGGTGGTTTCCTGTTTCACAAAATCAACACTGAGGTGACAGCCCATGAATCAACATTGTCTGCACTGATAGCAGTGGGTAGATTTAGGGCTATTTGACTTTTTAATATTCAGCACCTGTTAGACTCACAGACAGACAGTGTAGCTATGGGACTGAGTTTCATAGGTGCCAAAATGAATTTATTCAAATATAGATGAGAACGCTATTGCAATTTATTACACATTTGGTAATTTGTTTTCTTTTTGCTCTCTCAGGATAAACAATACAACCTGGCAAGGGAATACAGGCAAAACCAAGTCACAGGGAGTAATTCTAGCATTCAAATTGATAGTAACATTTTCTAATAAACAGGTCATGGCCAAGAAACAACACCAACCCAAAAAACAACTTGTGATTTGTGAACATAACAAAGCTAGTGAACAGTCCACAACTTCAAATCAACAAGATTTCATTGCTGAAATCACACTGAGACCACAGTAAAAACCTTCCATGTGTCCTGAACAATCCAAAAACATTCTTTTCAAACAACGAATCACATGGTTATTAACCCATGAAGAAAATGTTTATTGCTAAATTAGCCAACAGAGGTGTTAACTTTGATAACTATTGATACACTTTTCAAATATTCCTTCCGCTCATTGTGTAGTGTGGTCAATCTCAGTATGCAGAGATGTGAAGCCGGTGCATGTTGCCTTTAAACACCTGCTGTTTGTTGATCGACCTATGGTCAATATTCTGATTGGACCAATCATTACACCAGATTGCTGAGACAATAACTTTCCTTCAGACAGTGGGCTTTGCCAATGACTCTAGGGATTTAGTGTTTTTCTTGTGGTATGCCACCTTATGGCTTATATTTCCCTTATACCTTACACACTGCAACCTGAACCTCAAGTAAATTGATAATCAATGGAAGTATTTAGAATATTTTACATGCAAACCTCCAGTGACCCCAGTATATTATTATTATGTATAACTTATAATTAACTATAATGATTTTGTAGTATTATAATATTTATTGTAGCAATATATTGGAATTTATATTGGAATATTTATGAAAACTAATATTTTAACAAAAAGAAAATTGCAAGCCACTCATAATCACCTGTTCATAAGATATAAGATCTGGGACTAGTTACAAGCCACATCACATTTTGTGTGTTTCATACTGTAAGTTATATTAAATTCCAGAACATTTTCATTTTGGTTGGGGGAAATTAGTTTGTTCCACACTGTCATAATAACATTGTGCAGCGTAGGAAGACAGTGTGAAGAGAGCTCATAGACAATATAAAGCAAAAGATAGTGAATAATGGTTTGTCACACTCAACACTTAAAGGTTGGATCTCTATTACCAGCTGAGATAAAATGTCATTGGTGTTCCCTGGAAAGTGGATTGTGATATTTAATGGTGGGTCCTGGGACTTGACTTTCCTTCCCAAAGCTCTCTGTCTTCCTGCTACATTATTCACAGGCCTGTCAGTGAGCACCTGGCCAACATAGAGCAGCACCTACGTCTTCAGATGCACTGAAGGGTAGAAAATGGACTCTTCTCTAGCAAAGCAAGGCTTTTATTGAGAATGATGGTTCTGCCAGGATGGCTTCACAGATGTGTAGTTAACATCTTCAGAACACCTGAAAAGCCAGAGATTTTTTCATTGGTCTTTTCTTATTCTCATTGAATCTAACTGCATGTTTTCTCTACACAATTTCAGTGAAAGGCATGTTGGGCTGTTTATGCAACATAATTGGGCAAATGCTGACAAAATACAATCTGTCTGGATGTTACGGTTACATACTGTGTAAAACGGCTGTTTTCTAATGTCTCAAATCCTTTACACAACATCTGCTTAGTTTTAGATTATGTATCTAACATGATGTTAGTTTTCAAATGCAAAACTTCATCTGAGCTTTATAGGTATCAGTCAGTATTAAAAAATTCTTATGGATATGCATAATTCACTGGTCGGTGGGATGTCCGAAGGTTCAGTCATTTATTATAACACGTTCTGATGTATTTTTTAAAGGACTTCATACAGAACATGTTCTATTTAATCAATGCTATATGGAACACAAGATACTGAAACCGAATTAAGGGATTTTTAACAGTTTAACTGTTTTAAACCACCGTAAAATCTCAATGCTTATGATGCAACATGCTGAAAGTCCTGTGCAAGAAGCAACATGGTTCAGACTGAAACCAAGAACACAACCCTTCAGAAGATTAACTGACAGATCCTTTATTTCACAAAATGAAAGATCTATCATATTCCTCACAGAAATACGAAAACCTACTAATTACGCATAACAACAGGATCATGATTTGTTACCAATGTGCTGCTTTAATGGCTGTGGTGTTTTTGCTTTAATGGAGTCTATGTGGAGAAGCTACTTTTCTCAGACAGTTTCCCATGATGAGGTCAGCACATTTAAACTAACACACTGATGCATGCAAATATCAAAATGATTATTTATTTTAAATCTATACTAACTAGTTGACCTTACTAATCGACCCATTAGTCAACCTTACTGCCTATCCTTAATTAGAAAACCTCTAACTTAAAAATCCTGTAAAAAATGATGTACTAATCTAGTATATTGGCCTTTGGTCACTATGGCCAACATAGAGCTTTTTACAATTTTTTATAGTGTTTGTTTGGAAATACAAAAGCATCTTCAAACTGTGTTGCCTAAAGGTTTATTTTTTATCAGCCCGTTGCCACATACAACAAAAAACATGAACAAGTAGTACAAAAGAATACAAGAGCTCTCGGATGTCGGATATACTGTATATGTAATTACAGTTATTTTACCTCAAGGCAACTTTTTCATACTCTTTCATACCTGTTTTTGTGGATGAAATACTGTGGCTTTGAAAGCTTTTGTAAAGTTTATATGAACATTGAAAGAAGTATTAGAAAATCAATCATTATTCATCAGTGCTTGTTTCTGTTTTGTTCTGTTTTTAAGCTATTTTTTGATGTATTTTTGTGGTGCTGTATTTGCATGGTGTATGAAACAGAAAGATTGATGGTAGATTGATGTAGTTTGCAGCTACATTTGTGAGTAACACTCAGCCATGGCAAACAGAGTGTGATGCACAGCAGAGAGAGGAAAACAAATTCACTATAAAGCAAATTTAATGAAGTCCCACAAGACAACACCGCAGATTTACTCTCTTTTTAAAGACAAGAAACATCACAAAACAACACACACTGTCCTTCAATGTGCATCTAAAGTGATCAATAAAGTGAACAGTTCAATTGGTTGTACAGATCAAGAGAGTAAAAACAAATGGGTTAACTTAAAACTTAAGAATAACATACATAGGAATAACAAAAAATAGGAAATTAACGGACATTAACTGTACATCAGTACAGGAAGTGCAGAACTTGGCCCAGAACAAAATCAATGTCAGAATCAGAACAGTTAAAAATGGCTAAAGATGGAAAAAAAATAACAATAAAATAAAATGTAAAACGAGTGTGTTTCTGTTTTTTGAAACTGTTTCTTTGTTTCTGCAAACAAATAATAATTATCATAATAGAATCTATGCACAATATATGTGCTTTAAAGTCATTTTAAAAAGTGTCTGCTGGGAGTATAAATGCAGATGCAAATGTAATGAATATGGATTTTGATGCATGGCCTTGTTATACTGCAGACTGTTAGTATTTGTGGTATTTCTTCCGAACCATCTGTTATATCATGGTGGCAGAATATTGACGATTTTTTTCATGTTCTACCAAGCAAAACAAAAGCATGTCAATCAGAATGTTGCTCAACACCGATTCAAAAAATGTGATTTGAGCTTTTCTGGTGTGTGCACAGCCAAGTTGGGCCTGAGCCCATCAATAGTGCCAAAGACTTGGCAGATACTGTTCACAATTCCCAGAGAAGTGTATAGTTGAATGACAGTTTAAGAAAGGAAAGAGTTTTATTTGAAGTCTCTAACAAAGTTGCAGTATTATCTTTACTGAATTAAACTGACAAAAACTGAAGGCATACGCTTTAGTATCTATTTTGCCCAACTGTAACCTTACTAGCATCAAAAAGTCAAGTACTTTCAACAATCTAAGTGACAAATGAGGACTTAATTGGTCTTTGGCTCTGAATAAAAGTAACGTGAATAGAAACTTAAACAGTGCGGCCGTATCCAATCAGATGACAGTAAAATCCAGACAGCTATCAAACAACATATCCAGATGGCATTGATGAACACATGCTAACATGGATCAGGAATAGGCTGTGGTCAGAGTAGGAAGATCACACCACTATCATTAGTTTGTTATCTAACAGGGTCATCCAGAAATAATGGACATTTATAGATCGGTAGTGATGACAATAAGTAGCTTAGCTGAGGGTCATCTTGCGGCAGGAAACCTACATTATATTGTGAATAACATGAACAAATAATGCAATGCTGGAACATTCAAGATTTAATGAGATTTAAAGGGTCATTCTGAGGACAAATTAAGGACTGTGGTGTCTTCAGATTTCTACCTTGAGATCTTTTACATCTAAAATGAAGGATTTAATGGCATGGGCATCAGGCCTAAGTGACAAGTTACCCTGCCTCTACTCTGGTGGACATGCAAAAAGGATATGAATGGGATGAATGAGTTGTGACTCTAAAATCCGCTGAGAAGCAACTTCCTTAATTTATCTTAGTTACCTAAGAAGTGGGCAGTAGAGGTTGTGACCTGCCCACGTTCACCCTCACAGACAGGAAAAAAATCAATATCAGAGAAAAAAAAGTAGCTAACAGACCAAAACAACGGTGCAGGCACAAAGCATTTAGAGCTGCTGTTGATCCTGAAAAACAGAAGAGACCAATTCTCAAAGAAATAAAAAGCAGATGAAAATTATAATTTGCATGCAATTAAATATGAATAATTAAACAGCAGCACTGCTGTTACATAGAAGTGTATTAATAGATCTGAACTGTTTATACTGTTGGAAACTTTTTTCAGCGAAGACCAGGAGACTTGGATTTCCTTGAGCAGTAGTCTTTATTGTAGATCAAATCAGAGCATGCTGCTCGGGCGCTGCAGTCATCAAGTCCAAAAACAAAGCACTAAGGTGACAACAAAGCATGTAAGATGTAATCACCCCCAACCCTAGTTCCATTCATTGCTCTCGGGAATCCTGAGCAAATGGTCAACCACTCTCAGGAAGGGGCAACAAAAGGTGGTTATCTAATGCTGTTATCACTTTGAATGCCCAATGCAATTTACATA